>JANTPZ010012493.1:0-12497 GCA_025593235.1 Vachellia pachyceras | reverse complement strand
CTCTCCAAAAATGATTCTTATGTGATGTCAGCATCAGGAGGGAAGATTTCTCTGTTCAATATGATGACTTTCAAGGTGACTTATGGCCCCTATTTGCTTATGAATTTTATTTGTGATGGAATTAACCAACCTTGATCTTGGCCATGCAGACAATGACAACTTTCATGCCTCCACCACCTGCAGCAACCTTTCTTGCTTTCCACCCTCAGGATAACAATATTATAGCTATTGGGATGGATGATTCCACAATTCAGATTTATAATGTCCGCGTGGATGAGGTAGGAATGCTGTCTGTTTAGTGTTTTGCTTTCTCACGTATGGTTTATGATACAAGATTTTTATGTTTATGCTGAGTTCTTTGTGCAGGTTAAAGTTAAACTTAAAGGACACACCAAAAGAATAACCGGCCTTGCCTTTTCCCATGCATTGAATGTGTTAGTTTCATCTGGGGCAGATGCTCAGGTTAATGTTATTTTTATTTATTTTTGTTGATCTTTCTTCTGAATCATGCTTCTCTATGATTGAATTGGCATTTGCTGAGTTCACAAAAAAAGTTATTTGCTGGAATTTCTATTACTGTGTTGTCTTTAACTGATCTTTCATGAAGCATTAATCTCTTTTCAGCAAGCCATGAAATCTGTCCTCACAATTTCTTTTTAACTGTTCAGCTTTGTGTGTGGAATACTGATGGATGGGAAAAGCAGAAGAGTAGATTATTGCAGATTCCTGCAGGTAGGACCCCAACGGCACAGGCAGAAACCCGTGTACAGTTTCACCAGGATCAGATACACTTCTTGGTTGTACATGAAACTCAGCTTGCCATATATGAAACAACAAAGCTAGAATGTCTAAAGCAGGTAATTTTAACAAGTTCAATGTTTTGTGGGTGTTCGATCGTTTCCTCTCCCTTTATCTGATATAAAGACCCTGAACTGCAGTGGTTTCCAAGAGAGTCTACTGCACCTATATCAGCTGCAACTTTCTCATGTGATAGCCAGCTGATATATGCCAGCTTTTTAGATGCAACAGTTTATGTCTTCAGTGCATCAAATCTCAGATTACGTTGTCGTATCAATCCTTCTTCTTATCTTCCTGCCAGCGTCAGGTAATGCCATCTTTTACCTGTTAGTTCTTCTCACTAGGTATGATACTTGTATCAGGATGTCAATTGTCAATTATCTCAATTTCTGTTTTTAAAAAGGTAATGGACTTGTTCCAAGAATTACCGGATAGATATGATAATTTCGTCTGAAGTCTGTCAAAACCCAAAGCCGTTAGTCTTGAACCTCTATATCATTTCCTTTTGAAGTTAAGTCGGGCATGTGTTTCTTTGGCACATATATCCGTTGGACGATTTAAAGCTCCAAAATTTTCACATTGGAGGAATTTAAATTCTCCCTTTACGCTTCAAGGTAATATACATGCAGAAACTGCAGCCTTATCTGCAGAGGCAATAAGTTGAATGCGCCATCGATGGAAATTTATAAAGACCTACATTAGGCGTAGGACATTATAATACTTTATCAATGTTAGGATTAGGAACTAATATTTATTAGCTTATGTTTTTACTTCAAACAACATTATTTGTCAGCTTAATTATTTCAGTTAATATTAGGATTTAATTTTATCTTTTGTTTTAAAATTTTGGAAATAGCCTCTCTGCTTACAAGGGTAAAGGCTACATACATGTTAGGATTCTTGGGTTCTGTATAGAGCCCATAGCAGTTGTACTAGAGTTAACTCCACTTTAATTGGACAGTATAGTTTTTGCATAACTCATTGGGGGTGGCATCTAGACCCCGCCTCCCAAAAAAAATTCTTCTTTATCTTTCTCCTCTCTTCCCCTCTCTCTACATCCTTGCAACTGTCCTACTCTGCCACGCTATATTTGTGTCTAACATGAACGGGTGTCAATCCAGAGTGAATATAACTATTTTTTTATCAAGTTTGTCCTAAAATTACAACTCAGTTGTTCTAAATTATCTTTTATGAAGTTCTTATTGTTGAATCCTATCCCTGGTACATATGCAGCAGTTCCAATGTACAACCGCTTGTGGTGGCAGCACATCCACAAGAACCAAATCAGTTTGCTTTAGGATTGTCAGATGGCGGAGTTCACGTGTTTGAGCCCCTTGAGTCTGAAGGCAAGTGGGGTGTGCCTCCTCCCATTGAGAATGGTTCAACAAGTAATAATGCAGTAGCTACTTCAGTAATAGGAGTTTCTTCAGAACAAGCCCAGAAATAACTCTGCGTGAGCCTTGAGACAAGTTTCTTTTACATACTTGGCTTGCTGGCTCTATTTCAACTAGGCATATATGCAAACTAATCCGACCACTCTCTTTAGAAGATCGACTGCATTTTCTGCGCTGTTCGTAATCACATTACGGTGCATTTCAAGTGGAATCATACTGCAGATTGGGTAAATTCTTTTGGCTATCTTCAAGCTTCTGGCCCTAAATGGATCCTAAATTCTTTGCCTCATGCAGTCTGCAAGTAAGTTGCCAAGTTATTATCCTCTCATTGTCATTTATGACTATAGTATTGTATTTTATAATTATATTGTGCAGTTGGTAATTTTATGACATGTAATGTACTGAAGAATGAGTAGTAACAAACATGTTGATTTTGACAAAGTTGGTATGGGATTTGTCTTAGGTCAGCTGCAAGTCATTTGCTTTAGGAGACTCGTTAAATAGCTTAGTCCTCAAAGCTTCATTGTTGTATTTACCTGTTATGTCCTATATATAAAAATGCTGATTACTTTTGTTTTTTTTGGGGGTGCATATTTTATCATGAACTAACAACAGTAATACTTCTGTTGGCAAAAAAAGGAAAATAATAGTAATACTTCTGGTACCAAAGCCCGAGGTAGAAAAAAAAATACTACCTTGTGCCTTCCTTTTTGTTTTTCGTGGTCAGTAATTAGCGAATACTCCATTACTTGCTAGTTGCCACTACTCAAATACTGTTTGGTGTGGGGACTAGCAAGTTGGACGGGAAACGCATATGCTTACCTACTCTCAGTCAAGTGGGCTCAATCGAGTCCGTTTGAAAACGCGGTGGAGAAGTGATTTTATGTAAGTCGAGATAAATATGTAAAGAAGATTATATCGTTTTGGGGAAAAGCATTGTTTGAGAAAATTTTTTCCAATAGTGCACACAAGTGAAGACAAAAAAATCTTGAAATCCGTAAAATCATTTCATATTCCGTAAACTCTTTTCTCTCAACGGATTCCCAAACTATTAAACAGACTTTTGGGGCCTGTAAACGTGTTGACCTCTATCAAATACTACCTCGCCCAATTCCATAAGATAATTGAATTTTTTTTTGAAAGAGATTAAAGGAGTAATTTAATTAATCTATCATTTTAAAACTAATTTATCTTATTTATAAATTGATAAATAATCTTACGATATATATAAATATTTCATAATGTATAATATAAGTAAGTGATTTCATAAGCTTTTTTATCACCCTATAAAATCAACTATTTCTTATATTAAATAACTGAGGTGGTACAAACATTTTATGTACCAAAAAAAATATAATCACTTTACCAAAAATTTAATTTAAAAGGTATTTTTCAGAATTTTAGGAAACACCTTTAGAAATGTATTATAATTACTTGGATCCTGTTATAGAAAAATTATTAGTATTAATTTAACTTGGGAACATAAAGATTTTTTTTTTGTGTGCATAAAAATGTTTTGGAGTTTGTTCCAAATAACATAAGTAAATATTAAAAATATACATTTAGTCATTTCAATTTATATTAAGTTTCAGTTCGATCCCTTAAATTTAAAAGTACATAGTTAGTCCTTTAACGTTAACATCGTTAGTTTTACTTGATAGAAAATATTAATTCAATCACATTCTACAATTAAATGATTTTAAAATATACTTAAATATTGATTATTAATTATACTTATTTTATATTTAAAAATTATCCATCTTTTATCAGATTTATTAATAAAGTTAAATCAAAATTTTCTGTTAATATAAAGGACCAAAAGTGCAACTTTTAAATTTAAATGATCAAATTGAAAATTAAAGTAAACTAAGAATCAAATGTATATTTCAACCCAAAAAAACTAATTGGGTGAAACAATGATGTTTAATGAGACTTTGTGATATTGACAATTTGCTTTAAGAATTACTATAAAATTGAAATTGAAGTGACTTTTTTGAACTTCCAAATATTTAGTTTGTCATCTAAATAAATTTCTATCTAACTGATTTTTTTTATAAGCTTACAAAAACATGAATCACATTCAATTAATTCATTTTTATTTTAACTTCTGTTAAGAAAATCAATTAGGATAAAAGTCACTTCGCAACATTGATCCAAATAAGCCCTAAATATTGGAAATTGAAGGAGGACAAATTTAATTATTTAAAAGCCCAAAAGTTTATCATGTATAGTCGTTTCCCACCATTAATATGTAGCATGAAGAAATTAACGAGAAGATTCTATAGTGATAGACAGACTAGGCAACAGGTTACCTGAATTTTGCTGCGAATTAGGAAAAATATCGACATATTCAATAATTGTGCAGATGCTATCAACTTAATCATAAGGGAGCAACGGATCAATCATCCTTATCAAGATATCATTAAGAAAATCACTAATAAGATCCATAGAAATCATAAAGTTTATGTTAATGGCTCTGTTTGACCGAACTTATAGAGAATCTAAACGCACGTTAAAGAATATTTTTCAGCAAAATGAAATAATCTCATTTCCATATTTGCTTCCATTTAAGTAAAAACCCTTTTCTACCACGTTCTCAAACTGAATTTCATGTATAACAAATCTAATAGCACCGTTAATAGCTTAGCTAGAAAAGATCATGATTTAGATAGTATTTCAAATATCTGTAATGAAAACCACCCTTCATTTAGGGGCGAAAGACCTTTTATTGTTCAATTTTGTTCATATTTAATATTACCGTAGAATTGACGTAATAAGGATGTCAAAGAGCTCGAGAAAAAATTAAAATTCAAAACAAACTACACATGTTCCAACAATATATTAGCAAATCCATCCCACCCCCTTCATATCCAAAAACACCTTGGAATCATCGTCTTTGAAGTTGTCAGCATCCAGCAACCTCAATCTCTATTTTTTAAAAAAAAAAAATACATAGCAAGCCACTAGCCATAGAAGGGATAAAAAGGTCAAGAGCCTATAACAGGATACCCGTAATCCAGATCATAACGAAGAAATTTTTTTCCCAGTTATCGGAAGGCTTAGACATAAGCACATATAATCTGCATCCATACAATGGTCAGCATATTTGTTACTATTTCCAGTGTTAAATATAAAAGCTAAACAAGCAGTTTAATTTTAAATAAAAGACCTAAATTCATTGTGTATTCCACATTTAAAATTTTTTGTCTCAAAGTATCCATGGATTGCACATATTAACACAATAAAAATCTGCCTATCTCAGACTCGTCTCAACTTCGCTATAGAGCAAAAGAACAAATTTTGCTGAGTAAATCGTGCATTTCTATAGCACGATAATAACATGAAAGCAAACTGCACAGATTCACTGAGGCAGTTCACGCACATCCAATCAGTTTTATGTACAATTTTGACTGTTCCCCATATATTTGTCATATCAATACATCAAATACTTAGCATCTGTTTAAATCAAATGACCA
This sequence comes from Vachellia pachyceras, assembly GCA_025593235.1. Taxonomy (NCBI): domain Eukaryota; kingdom Viridiplantae; phylum Streptophyta; class Magnoliopsida; order Fabales; family Fabaceae; genus Vachellia; species Vachellia pachyceras. Next base: position 6,829 of record JANTPZ010012493.1, on the reverse strand, counting down.
AGCCTGGCTAAACAAGTTATCTACATTATAATGTGATGCTAACATACAGTAAATCGTGTTATTTACAGCTCCAGGAAGAAAATATGTACACAAATGGAGTAGAAAGGAATAGAATACCTCACAAGCTATTCTGGCCGAAAGTTGACCAGATTAGGTAGGTCTGCTTTAAGTTCCTTAATGTCATTTGCTGTCACCTTGCAGGACTCCAATGTCAGAGATCTCAAGTTCTTGAGCGTTTTAAGGTGCTGCAGACCGGCCTTGGTGACATTTGAATTGGAAACGTTCAAAGAGATCAGCTTCGGGAGCCCTGAAATATTAATTATTACCAGCTTCAAGGTTTGAAACATCTCTACCCAAGGAATAAATTGGAATGCAAACCATGTAAGTTTCATTTTCATTAAACAATGGTCAAGGTGAATATGGGGGGAAGGACGAATAATGTATAGATATCATTCACAACAGTGTCTATCTAGAGCTTGACTTGGAAGCTATCAACAAGCACCATATCAGGCAACAAAAAGAAAAACTTTTGGGGGAAAACCATGAGACATTTTTTCGAGTTAGACACTGACCTGACAATTTTCTTTTTCCATGCTTTGTTATACTTCAATTTCAAATATCCCAAAGAAAAATAAGATAAAAAAGCCCATGTTTCTCAATCAAAGCAGAGGTCTATGAGTATACCAGAAATTAATTCCAGGGATTTGTCTGTAAGACTGCAGTTCTGAGATAAATTTAAGCACATCAGAGATGAGAGCTCTTTGATATTTTTGACGCCATCATCAGTCAATCCTCCCCCACATATTTCCAGCGACCTCAGGTTCTTAAAGTCTGTTTCACCATGAAGAAAATGTTGGGAAAAAAGTGAACAAATATAAAATGACACATGAGCACGGCTAAAAAGTAGCACATTTGTCCCACATAAATTTAATTGATTGACTTGATTCTGCAAAACACAGCAGTTCCCCTGATGTTTCATTACGTAAAGTTTTGAAGCTTGTTCTATAATTACAGTCCACAATAAGTCCACGAAACATTATGTATACCAGTGCCGAAAGTGCATAATATTTACTTAATGACTATTGAACCCTGGTGAGTTGGAAAGTGGGAGGTAAAGAGGATTACTACAAACTAAAGTTTCTGAATCAAGACTCAGAAGTCAGATCAAACTTGCAAGCACACAGCAGTTAAACTTCCAAAAGAACTTGATACATGCATTTCAGTGATTCTATTGCAGATTAAGTCAAGTTCATGTTAAAAAATGAGCTGTTCTTTATTATGATTAAGAAACAAATTGGGCATGTGATTTAAAATTTTAAAAAAATGCGCAGGAAATGGAAGGAGTTAAAAAAACGAATCAAATAGCAGGAGAAAGACTACATATATAAAGTGAAGTTCAGCATCCAATTATGTCGTGTTTAACTGAAACATCTTAGAGCAATTTTAAGGAAACTGAACATTAGTTTCGTACTACATACTTTTCAAATAGTTCGTTCCAAAATCTGTGATTCGTGCACAAAACAAATCCAGGTCAGTAAGCCCAGTCAAACCTGCATCAGTAAACTCCAAGTTATGCATTCTCCCACATAAGGCTTTCCATCTTGAAAAGCAATAGAGCCAGAATAATATAAATCATGAAAAAATTCCACCCGTTCCAGATTTAGGAAAAATAACAAAGCTGGTAAAATTTAAAACCTCTTTTTCATTAGGGAAAAAAAAGGATTTAGTACCAAATCTATGGGCACGAAGTGGATATAAAGGCTACGTACTAAAAATAGAAAAACAATTCTTCAAATTGTATGTTTATGCATAGGGTTAGGAAATGCATACTTGTAAGGGCTTCTAGTCCAGAATCAGTAATTTGGCGAGCATCCAAATTAAGTGACTTCAGAGATGCTAGTTTAGACAATTTCCTTAAGCCAACATCACTAATCATGGTGAATGACAAGTTTATCTTCTCCAGATTTGACAATCCTATAAGAAATCAATACCAAAAATATCAGCATGGCAAGACTCTTGATGGGAAAGATGGCAAGACAAATTCAAATCACAATCACAATTGAATATATAGGAAACATAAAACGTTTACACCCGAAGAATTTATCATTGACGAGTTTGGTTCCAGCTTCATAAGTCAATTATTTCAAAAAAGATTATGGCAGAAAAAAGCCAATTTCTAAGTGATGGAGACTTGGTAGTATGGGATGCTAAGTCCCACATTGAGTAGAATGTGATGCTCAATGGGTATTTAAGTGGGTTGGTTCTCCCACCTCAATAGCTAGCTTTTGGGGTGGGGTTCCCCATCCCACTTAGATACCCATCACTAAGTAAAGCCATGAATAAAAAGATTCCATGTCAATAGCCTTGGAATACATCAACAAGCAGTGGCGGACTCAGGACCCTGACTCGGGTGCAAACTATTTTTTTTAGTAGTGGGTTCAAGATAAGTGAAACTTATTCTTAACATGTTTTAAGAAGAATTTGAGCAAAAATTTAGTTGGTTCAAAATTAGCAAATGAGTGGGTATAAAATAAATTACATTACTAATATATACCTAATTTTTTGGAAGTCAGGGGGTGCGGCTGGACCCCCTATTTCCAAGTAGGTCCGCCTATGTCAACAAGGCATAAAATTCAAAACACATACCGAATCCCACTCTCTTGGGGATACATGGAACTACACACCCAACAATTTAAGCTGCCTTAGAAATCCATAACAGATATGATATGAATAATGACCAAATATAATTGTAGCATTCAAGATATCTCAAAATGGCATTGATAATCCAGACTGCACTTCACATTAAAAGCCCAAGAATAAGTTAATCTGTAAGTAAAGAGGCATTAAATAATATGTCATAGATTATTTGATTGTCTCAAGCTTAAGAAGTAAAGTGAAGGCCTAAGAAAGGTTTCATCATAAACTCTACCAGGTTTCCTTATACTGACGTCCCTTAGGCTTGAAGTATTAACATCACACAGACTTACCAAACCTTGAGCGTACATCTCATCTTTTTAATCAAGAGAATTGGAAATGGCAAGAACTTACTACAAACCACAGGGTTATGAGACCATTCCAATTTAGGCAAATTATCGGTCATTAACTGAAAGAACTCATTCGGAGAAAACAAGTTATTCCTCATTGACTCGATACAAGAATTTCTTTTAGGAGCTTTCACTATTGATGGAAGCCTCTATTTGAGCTTTCACAATTAATGCACACCTGATATGTAATAAAATCAAAAGTGCGAGGAGTGTCTTACCTGATATATGGTGGAGCCCATTGCTGCCAACTTCCGTATCAGACAATTCCAAGCATTTCAACTTCTGAAGGCCTAAAATGAAGGGCAAGCCAATGCAAATCACACCTTACCTTTAGGAAGGAATGTGTAAATGATAAATAAATCATATGAAATAGTTATTCTTCAATTGAATAATTTGCAACCAATAAGAACATGGAGCTATATTGCATATTGCAGGTATCTTTCAGCTGTTTTTTCTCCTAAATGTTTTGAAATGTACCATCATCCAGGACATCATCACAAAAAGACTGGGAACTTGAAGGATAAAAACCAGTTACCTGCCAGATTGATCAATCCTTCATCTCCGATCCTACACGAATCTAAATTCAAGCTCTCTAAATTTGTCAATCCTGCTTGAAGAAATATATCAACATGTTATATAGAACTATCCTCTATTAAGTATTCTGCTTCTTTTCATTCTGCCCCAGCAAGACATCATAACTTTATTCTGTGAAATATGTTAATTAGAAGGAAAATATCAACAGAAAGGGAATGTGCATGAGAAGTGCAAGATTATAATCTTGAAACTCAAAACTTGAATCATGGTTGCACCAAAGCTTAATTTCTTTTACATGCACATAAAAAAAAACCCCCTTCTTCAGCATCCAGGTAAGGTGGTGGGCGTTCTAAAGCAATTGCATGTATCATAATCAGAACCATAGACCTGCTGAGCAAACCAATCAGCTCCACAACCTAATTATCAGTATGGCCAATTGGTACCCTACCAGTCATGAGCCAGTAATTCCTTGATATCGTTAATCATCGTCTGTGTATGAAGGGTTATGGTACGGATGAGACTCCAGCTTATAGGTTTAAAAATCTTGAAGTCTCACTATGAAGAGAGAGGTGTTTGAATCCTCCTATCGAGCAAAGGAGGAGGCCAGATTAACGTTTCTATATATTGCTAGAGAGGCACATTTTCATAAAGTTATGATGACAATCTCACATATTACAACCATGACAAGGCTAAATATTGCTCCAAGCTGCCTGATGGGATATAAATCTCCATACTTAGACAGTAAACAGTACAATCTTCCATGGCTTGGTTTGTAAATGGTTTGTTTCCTTGCAATAGTCTCGAACAAACTAAGCTGGATCCAGTATACATCCAATTAGAACAGGATGGGAAGGGGATAAGCATTGGACGAGTATTTAAATCACCTTTTAAGTATGCTAAACATGCGTTTGTTATGTCATTGAATCCCAAGTCTAGCACTTTCAAATTTTGCAGTCCTGCCAGTATACAGAGCAAAGCTACAAATTCAGTGCTTAAAGAATTCTAATGAAGCCAAAATCTGAAAATTAATAAGCATAAGTTCAACCTGAAAGAGTGAATACATAAGCCTTAAAAACTTACGTGAAAACTTTTCACACCCATCATCTGAAAGATTACATCTATTGAGATTCAAGTTTGACAGGGCAGGAAGCTCTGGAAGTAAAGAATGGCAGCAATCTTATCATACTTCAAAGAAGTAATCAATTAAAACCTCTTACATCCCAGAAAGAAAGTTCGCTAAAGAGCATATCATAATGGCAGTATCTCAAGGCTACTAAATTAGGAAAAGGCCAAACACTTTACTGACAAAATTGGAAACAAAATTAAGGTTCCCTTCACATGCGTTATAGCACTATAGTTTGAAACCTATTTATGACCTTCCCCCTTGTGAGTCCCAAAAAAAGAAAACGAATTAAAAAAATGAATCTTCAGTTATAGCCCTTAAAAAATAATCTATGAAAAAATGCAACCTGCTAGAGATTCCAAGCATGCAGCTGTAACAAGGCATCCTTCCAAATTTAACAGAGCAAGCTTTTGTCCTGAAATGATCCAAGAAATTACCAAAAGTTGAAGCAAGAGATACAGAAATGAAAATACTAAGTTGAGCCAATCAATTTTTAAATTTACTTTCCTGAGGAAAAAATTATCATAAACAAGAATTATAACTTGAATATAAACCTTTTTCCCAACATAAAAATCTTCGACAGAATAGCCGGCACATGATAATTATATATCCTTAACACTCTGAAGTCTGAACATCACAATGGCACAATGTCAGGCAAAATACCTTTCAAGAAAGTAACGCCAAAATCTGTCACTTTGCTGCATGAAATCTCTAGACCCTTCAAGTTTGTAAGCTCTGGAAGAAAATTATTTTATACTGTTAGTTATTGAGCCATGTATTCTTTTAAGTGCTGGTAACAGTAATAGGTCAGACCTGGACGCATAACAGATCTTTAAGTACTATTTCCAAATCCCATGACCAAATCCACACATGATTTTACATCTATGAAGACCATTGCCTGATCATAATTATACTATTGTCAAACAGTGTCTATGTGTTTATCAATTGCCTTCATTCTCTTCCAGCTCCAGCCTCTAGTGAAGTAAAAAATTCCAAAAGCAACATAGCAAGAATGTTTATGCCACTAAACAATTTTACACAAAACCATCATCCACAAATCCAACATATGTCATGGTGCAATGAGTTCATGACACTTGCGCCCCCTCCTCCAACAAAAAAAATACAAAACAAAATCCGATTTGACTACCACTGAATCTCACTTGAACTAAAAAAAATACATTATTGAACCAAAATTTCATCTCGTTTAAATCAAGTAAAAATTGCAATAAAATAGGCGAAGTTATTATTGGTAATATCAAGTCTCAACAAGGGCTACTACAGTGGAAAATAAAGGCTTGAAGTCAACAATGTAATAAGAGGGAAGCCAGATGCGATTAACCTGATAAAGGCTTCATGTCAGCATCTGTTATACAATTACACCACTTCATATTTAGATATTCCAGCTTGGTTAAACCTGAAACATGAATTACGTTAAATCAAATTAATAAATTCCACCAACGCAGTACAAATAATGTGATTGATGAAGTACACTAGACCTAGAACAGTAGATATAATCTTTTTTGCACAACATGAAATTAGGACCCACCTTCAAGATGAACAAGGCCTCCATGAATCCCAGGACATCTCTCCAAATCCAACTTAACCAAGTTGACAAGAGCAGAAAATGAACCTATTCCTTGTGCAGAAATGGTATTGTTTCTTCTAAAACTCAAACTTGTCAAGTTTGAGAGACCTTTAAGATTCAATTACAATCAAGGAAAATCTTCAGGAAATCAGCAATTGATGGAGAAAGTCTTTGGCCACAAATAACTATACATTAGTACTGGCACTATATGCAAACACAAAAATTTGAAAAAACAAGTATAAGAGGTATTTTGATAAACTGGCACCAAAAAGGAGTAGATACAGTACTATGTCATTTATGAGAGATCTTTTGTTCGTTTTTCTCATGAACTATATATGAAAGATGCAAAGGGACCAATGATTCAGTAACAAATAACGGTATCATGAAGGATGGCTGACGCATAAATTGCAAATCCATAAAAAATTCCTAATGAAATGCAGAAAAGGAGAGACTACCACTGATATACTCCAGACCATGGTCAGAAATCTGGTCACAGTGATTAAGATTCAAGGTTAAAAGATTTGTGCAATCTTTGAGATAAGC
>JANTPZ010012491.1:0-10532 GCA_025593235.1 Vachellia pachyceras | reverse complement strand
ATAGCAGTTCAGGGCAATGTTGATCCTGGGGTTCTTTTTGGTTCAAAGGAGTTCATCACCAAGCGTATTAATGATACTGTGAGAAAAGCTGGCAAGGGCAAACATATATTGAATCTTGGTCATGGCATTAGGGTAGGGACACCAGAGGAGAATGTTGCTCATTTCTTTGAGGTTGCCAAAGGAATCAGATACTAAGGCAAATTTTTGAAAAAAAAAAAAATTCTTATTTTTTCTCGTGTCATTTTCCTTGTATGAAGGAAACAACTAGCTAGGTAAGTGTTTATTCATTGAAACCCACGATTTTCATTGATATGGTTGTATTTGTTTTTTTTTTTGGTATAAACCATCCGGTATCCTGAGGTATCCTGGGTTCATTGCCCGCCCCAGACTAATCCGGACCCCCCGCTAGGAGGCCTTACGGTGGTAGCGAGGTACCGATGGGACAACCTCTGAGGTTGCGTTAATTATCGCGGCTGTCACTCCCCAAGGTTCGAACCCTCACCCTGAGGAATGCTGGTAGTAGCCCTTGCCAACTCTACCAAGCGCCTGGTGATATGGTTGTATTTGTAGTATTAAGAATTAATGAAAGAGAAGAAAATTTCTTAAAGGCCCACTCACACATATGGTGCTTGGCGTAAGACCGAGTTAAGGACCGGAGTAGTACATATCCATACACACATGTAGTTATATCGCAACGAAATTAGTCACGTAATGCCTTACATATTTAAAGATCTGTTTGTTTCAATTTTTATTTTTTAAATAAAAATATGTAAAAAATTATTTAAGAAAAGGCTTACCATGGTTGTTTAAAAAATAGATATTAAAAAAAGCAGAGTTTTTATTATTTGAATAGCTTCCCATTACTTGAGAGGCACCTCCTAATAGAAGTGTTTCCACTTTCTAGAATGTGTTGGGAAGCTAGGTTAAAAAGCACTTCTGTATTTTAAGATATAAAATTTCTTCTGCGTATTCATCAAATCACTTAAAATGAGTTAAATTAAGCACTTAATGTGAAAAATTTTCACAGAGTCTAGCCTATACAAACATGTCTAATTGCTTAATCACGGGTTGATTATCACGTGTGATTATTTGGGAAAAATTGTTTTTTAACCAAATTTTTTTACAATTAATTCACTACCAAACCTCCATGAAAAAAATTAATTGAATGGAGAGATGTATACAATGAAAACTTTGAAATTTTCATTTATGAATTATCTTTCAAATTTTTTCCTAAAAATTTAGATAAGTTAGATCTTAGAGATGTATACGATGAGCATTGTGACTTATCTTTTTGTCACTGTGTTATAGATAAAAGTTTACAAATATGTGGTATAAGAATGTAATGTGTACGAGATGGAATGAAGTATTAAAAAGCAAATAAGTTTTTCTATAAAAAAAATCCAACCCTAGAACAAAGTTACAACTTCACCATGTGAACAGGATGTTTAAAAGTTCATGCATATCTTGATTAATTTAACAAGGACATTGAAATCCATGCAAATTGGTATAGAGAGTAAGAACAAGATTTCACAAAGAACACAAAAAGAAGAAACAAATCATAAAATCAAAATGAAACGTTCAGAGATCATGGACGGACGAAAAGCAATAGAAGAAGAACGTATAAAAAAATGGATGGCAATAGAAGCAGATATGCTAAAAAACCAACTTTCTGAGGAAGGCAAGCTGGTGGTGAGTGGAGACTCTACAGCCTAAAAGGGGTTCAAGTATTTTGTAAAGAAAAACAAATACATTTTGTTTTTTACTTTTTTTTAATCAACATGCATGAACATTATTTTTTTTCCTGCCTCGTACTTCGTACACTTAATCGCATTAATAATGATATAAAACACATTCCTTGCTAGGAACCCCTGAAATGCAGAGAAAGCTCAGTGTGGTGACCTACCCATCCACGGCACCTTCACCGTATTCGTTTTGCTTGAAACATATCTCTCCTATTATAGAACAATTTCATTCCGCATTAATAAGTTTAAGTTTCTGGCTTTGCAAGATGCAATATATTGGCGCTGGTTTTTGCTTCTTTGTTGTCATCCTTTGTTCCGATCTCTTCCACCCTTTTCCTTTCCTTCAACGGTAACATTTTTCCTTTGTTTCTCCTCTCTGTCTCTCTATCTTTGTAGCTGTAACTTTATAATTTTGTTGTCAAAGTTAGACTGTGCTTGGATGATCACCCATAGAAGTTAGATGGGTCTGTTTGTTTCTTTTTGCTTGTTTTTTGATGATCCTGACAGTTCTGCCATGTTGGCATCAAATTTTCTGGCTTTCTTTTGTTTCCTTCAGTGGGATTCTAATGATCCTGAATCTGATTGTTTCAACATGTTACCCTATTGCTTTACTGAATATCTTTTGCAGTGACTCTGTTTGATCATTGATGTAGTACCTCTTTTTCCTTGTTATAACTTGTTTTTTTTTGTGCGTGCTTTTTTTCTTGAATGGATTGTGTGATGACCATCTATCTGATTGTTTAAATGCTCCATGTCATTGGATTATGAAAAGTTTCCTGTTCTGATTATGTTTCCTGTATGTTTTTTACTGTCACCTTGTAATTTCCCTAGTTTCTCGTCTCAATATGCTTTTTTGTCATCTCAGTTTTGGAGGCAGTCCATACTGCATCTTGATGAGGCTAAAGCTTAATTCTCACTCCGATGACTCTCTGGTTGCAAATACAGGATGAATTTTCTGGCAGCATTCCTTCCTTTTGCGCTGGCTCTGATGAAGAAAGGATTATTTCTGAGAATCTCTGAAATTAATGGACACAGAAGTGACTAAGTTGTGTTAGCTTTTATGGCACCTGAAATGGAGAAAATTGGGACTGTGCTGATGCAAAAGTACGAGTTTGGTAAGTTATTGGGTCAAGGTAATTTTGCAAAGGTATACCATGGAAGGGACCTTAGAACTGGCGATAATGTTGCCATTAAGATGATTGATAAGGAGAGGATTCTAAAAGCTGGGCTGATTGATCAAACAAAGCGAGAAATATCAGTCATGGGACTTGTTAAACATCCAAATGTACTGCAGCTTTATGAGGTATTGGCCACCAAAACCAAGATTTACTTCATCATGGAATATGCCAAAGGGGGTGAACTGTTCAAGCAGCTAACTAAAGGTAGATTGCATGAAGACTTGGCAAGGCATTACTTTCAACAACTGATCAGTGCAATAGATTTTTGCCACAGCAACGGGGTTTATCATAGGGACTTGAAGCCAGAGAATTTACTTTTGGATGAGAATGGAAATCTCAAGGTTGCAGATTTTGGATTGAGTGCCTTTGTTGAATCTAATAGCCAAGGAAGCTTACTGCACACAACTTGTGGAACTCCTGCATATGTAGCTCCTGAAGTTATAAACCAAAAGGGCTATGATGGAGCAAAGGCTGACATATGGTCTTGTGGGGTGATCTTATATGTTCTATTGGCTGGTCAATTGCCATTCCGTGATGATAATCTTATGGAATTGTACAGGAAAATACGCAGAGCAAAGTACAGATGTCCAATCTGGTTTTCATTTGAAGCACGCAAGCTGTTGTTCAGAATCCTTGACCCTAACCCTGATACTAGAATTTCCATATCAAAGATCAGGGAAAGTTCCTGGCTCAAAAAAGGACCCAATTCAAATGCTGATAGAATGAAAACACCAGTTACAGATGTGAAGGATTCAGTCCAGGCTGATCTAAGTCTTGGTCTATCCGAGGATGAAAGTGGTGCTACTTCTGAGGTTAATCAAGCATTTGTACAACCTACTAATTTGAATGCTTTTGATATAATTTCTCTATCAGTTGGCTTTGATTTGTCTGGGCTTTTTGCAACAAACGGCGAAAGGAAAGAAGTGAAATTTACATCCCTGCACTCTGCCTCGTCTATCGTTTCTGCGATAGAGGATATGGCTCATATCGTGGGGCTGAAGATAACCAAAATAGATGGAGGGTTGCTGAAGTTGGAGAGATCTAGTGAAGGGATAACGGAGCCTCTATCCATTGATGCTGAATTATTCGAGTTCACCCCATCTTTCCATTTGATTGAGATGAAGCAGTCTAGTGGTAATTCAGTAGAATACCAGAAGATGTTGGAGGGTGAGATCAGACCAGCTCTGAGACAAATTGTTTGGGCTTGGCAGGATGAAGAGCAACATGAGTAGCTTCATGGTGCCATTGGTTTCAAGGGATGGATCGCATGTAATCTTTATGACAATAGGTTGCTATTTTGCTGGATTGGTTGATATTTACCTTGTACATAATTTTTCAATGTACAAGGTTTACTGAATGGTGAAATATCCTTATTACTGAGTTAAGCTCCTGAAGGGTACGTAGATCATCTTTTACGCATACTATATTCATCGGTCATTAATAAAGGATTCCATTTTTGTTATCTTTGTGTTGTGGAACTTGTAAAATTTGGTTTGTTTTATACAAATAGAGTCCAACAGAGAAATTTTTTAAAAGTATCATCATTTCTTTATTTTAAGCAAATATATATATATAACATTCAAAATGATTGGGTAAATAATAAGCATTATGCAAAATAAATCATTAATACTAAATGGGCCTTGTTTGATATGGATTCAATCCATTGCAAAAGTGCAATATATAGCATTCCACCAAACCAAAGTTGGCATGCCAGACCCAAGAAATCCTCGATCAGTTGTGCAGGAGATTACAAGGAGTTATTTGAATCAGAATAATCTCCTGTGTATTATTGCACAGAGAATATTTAATCATTCTGAAAATAATTGTTTAAATCATTAGATATATTGACATGATAATCCATTATTGAGCATGAATTGAAAAGTAAAGGAGCAGTACTTAACCATTTAGCTGATAAAATATGGTGATAATGTTTAAGAAAACAGAGGAAGTAATGATGAGCCCACATGTCCTTAAAATGATGAGAAGTACCTGGAGAATAATTTATAAATGAATAAAGAAAATGTTCTCTTGTATATGCCCACATTGAAAGAAAAATAAGAGGCAGAGAACGAGAGATGTGATCCCTTAATGGTATGATTGTATGCCACTAACCCCAGAAGCATCCTGAACCGTTGGATCCCCCCTCACTTGCCAAGCCTTTGAAATGACAGAGACATATCCCTTCTTCCTTTTTAAAATTTTTCAACTTATCCCTTTTTTCCATGGTGCGCCTTCTGTTTCTACGTCTATATAAATGTACACTTCAACCAATAAAACCACAAATCTAAAGTAGAAAATCCATTAGTCTAGTCTTCCCCACTTGTCAATTGCCAAACTTAGACTTTGCTTTTAGTGGGAGCTGGTTTTATTGTCTCCCATTTTGTTTAATTAATATTTAATTGAATATTTAAACAAATTTCCATGTCATGATTTCACAATAAAGTAGCATTAGCTTGTTGAAGTTATTTTTTTCTAATATTATTTATAGTACATCCAATAACACTGTAACTTATAAATAAGATTAGGATGTTAGATGTTACGTTATCCATATTTTTATTAGAATTGTTTAAAGAAAAAATCACTATAAGTTCCCAATAAATGAAAAAAAAAAATATTTAAATGCATTGCACACATCCCCTATGCGGTAAGACATAAATTAAGTGAATAATAAAATAAAGATAAAACTTTTTCCCTTTTAATGAATGTGGGTAGCTGGCAAAAGATTTAAAAGTTCAAACTTGATGGGCCAAAAGGCAAATTTTTCCATTATTTTATACTCAATATGTATCAGACATCTTGGGAAAAAAAATTAGGGAGAAAGAACTAAACTTTATCAAACTTCTGTGTTATTCCCTGCTGTATTCCCTTATTGTAGGAAAAAGCTGTCATCAGCTTTGACATTTGATGGTAACTAACTGAGTGGAGAAGAAGACAAATCGAGATCATGAACATCATACAACTTCATCACTGTGACAAAATCTGGGATTTGTTTTCACACAGTTGGCGACTAGCATCCATGGAATTCTAGGTTTAAAGCACTCACAGGTACAAATCTAACAACTCCAAAGACAATGAGCTTAAAGTCATCTCCAACTTCACATGATACACCAATTCATGTTACATTCAGAAAGAAAGTTTGGATGTTTCAGATACACACACATAATAGATGGAATTAATAGAGATCAAGATGTGAGTTTGATGTGAGAATTTTGTTAGTTGATAATATGATCTATATAAGTTTTTCAGCAAACACTCTTTAAACTTACAAGTATATTCTGATCTTGATGGGTTCTTAAAACCCAATTCACCTAAATTTTAGAGATCAAAAGATGAATTCGAGTATTATGATTAATGAGAGGGTTTTTTTGATGAATAATTTATAAAGAATGTATCTTTATAAATATGATCTTTGAATTATGAAATCTAATTTTACTTTTGATGAATTTATAAAACTCAACTTACTTAAACTTTTATTTAAGAAAATAAAAGCAAGAATGCTTAGTTGTTTTGAGAGTGGAAAACAAGAAAGAAAAGAAAGGAGGGTATTGGCCTTTTATTTTTCCCCTTGCTTCTAAATTCTAATCCCTGATGGTGCTTCGATTTGCTTGAGGACCATTCAAACATGCACAACGCAAAGAGAGTGGGGCACACTTATCAGAATAAACTATCATTTTCTCTTCATATAGGGTTTTTTTTTATTTGAAGTATGATCCTTTTCACTTTGTCTAAAGTTGGTAGGGATTCAGCGAAACCCCTCATGATTTAGGAATAAGAAATGTGTCGAGAAATTAATAAAGATCCCACTTAATCATACTCGAATCTTTGTTTGTTAATTTTTTTTTCCAAGTCGGGTAGGAGCAAATCTCTTGGTGAATTCTCTAGTGTTAAAATAAATGAATTAAAAGAGAGAAAAGGACATCAAAGAAAAGATATCCCACTTGATCATGCATTAAAAGCATTCAAGTAAAGCGGGAGAGATTAATGATGAAGTTCTTTAGAAAAACATATGAGAAGCATGTTTACATCCTAAAAGACATGATTATGAACAAATTGACAAGAACTAATCATATCTCAAATTCGCATTTTTTTGTTCCCTACAACCTTTTTTGATTCCAATACCATCACTTTCCAAAGATATTCAAATTCAAGATCTTTGTCCAAATTATAGATTACCGTGACCCATATGGCCTATATATATGTATGTATGTAAAACACTTGAGTGCAAACCTGCCTTTGGAGATTATAAATACATATTAATAACTTGTTCATAATCTTATGGTTTAGGGGCATATAAGCCCCTATGTAAATAAGAGGTTGTGTGTTTGATTCCATTTACAGGGGGATGAACAACATATCTCAACCACAAATGCTTTAATTAATGATAATTGATTTTCGTACTTTGACACTTGATCAACTCAATAAATGAGGTTTCAAATTAAATTAAAATTTTGCAAATAGAGTGCATTATGAAATTTTTTTGATCCATATATGTTCTAACATGATCTTATTTGCAAATCAATGGAATGGTATTTTTTTTTTTGGGGAAAAGAAGTTTGAAATTGAGTTCAAAAAAATATTTCTCTTTCTGGTGAATCCCTCTAGATTTTTTTGCCTTCCTTGTGGGTGTCATTATCACTGAGAGGAAAGTTTTGCGCTAGCAAGCTATTGCATGATGAACCAGAATTAATTGGTGTGATTATCCAAAATATTTTACTATTTTGTGTCACTGTGATATCTGCTGCTATCAATTAAGTTAGGATAGGGAATCCTACAAAGTGCTTAAGGACAGAGATAAATTGGATGGCTACTTGAAAGTTTAAACGAACAGGAAAAGCAGAATAAGCCTTTAACTTCAAAACAAATGCTCCTAAAATATGTTCTTTCTTGTGTGTCCATACAACACTTGTGATTGGCATATATATCTTTTTTTCTGTTTCATCTTTTCTTCCAATAGCCAAAACCTTATATGACTTCAATCCAAATCCCAGTTTATTTAGCAGCAAGCAGTAGAACCTGGTTTTGGGGTTGAAACATATATGCTTATTAGACCCAAATTCACATCGAGACTTTCTTCAAATGTATTCCTTATTAGGGAATTTTTTATCAACTCATTTTGCAATAAATTAGTTCAAAAAGCTGGTATGAAAATTCTACATGATAGCATCAACGATTCAACGTAGGGGTAAAAAGCCTCATGAATCTTATATTAAGACAGCAGTGTTCATTGCCTGCTCCACTTGATTTTGCTCATTCATTAGGGTTAGGATCCTATGCTTCTATGCATTTATTGGTGTTGGGATTCTTTTGTTGTTTTCTAGGCAGATAATGTTATCTTTGGCAAATAGTATTTAGATTATTTAAATGGAGAAAAACACATATATGCTTCACAAATCTACAAATCTGAGTAAGGTGTCCTTAAATGAATTAATCATTGTGGCATCTCTAAGAACTAGTTTTGGATTTATAACAAAGTTATCTCAATGCCCTTATTTTTTTACTGTCTTATTCATTGTTGTCATTTTGATAAGTTAAAATGGTTACTTGTTAAATTATTGTTGTTTCATTTATCGTCATCAAACTCTTGTTGTTAGATCTTATATGTTCAACAGTCTACTAACACGTCAATGTAGAAGCATAAATTTTTGTGGAATTAATTATCACTGGTTTTATCGTTGTTGTCAGTTACCAAGTTAAACTTTTCACCTTAGAAAAACAAGTTAAAGTAGTTGCTTATTAAATGCTGCATGTAGTTCTTAACATAATAATATATAATTTGCAGTACAATTTACACTATAAATTAGATATTATGTTTAGGTATATTTAGTATGAGAGCTAGTATTTGAATTGTGTGTGAATGATTTGTCCAATTCAGAAGTATAAAATCTGAGATGTATATTAGGCAAAGAGGCCATCTAAGTATGACAGTGTGAAGAGTTTTTACAGTTGAAGAGAGACCAATCTTCAGGTGATGCACAAAAGTAGCTGCAAGATTCAATTCTGAAAACTACAATGCCTGCCTCAATGGGGCACCTCTGCTTCCAACTTACTGACCCATTTCAATTATTGTCTCTCTTCATAATAAATGCCCTCCCCAACCCAACCGGATAAGATCATCTCATGTATATATCTACATATTATCCACACCACACCTTATATAATTTGGGCCTTTTAATTATTAATAATTCCTAGTTTCCCATGAATAAACCAACCACACCATCATCAATCAGAAAACCATACCAGACTGCTGCTTTAATTTGCTTATGCGCACCATTGCTTCCATTTAAAGTTGTCATCTTTCTGTTTTCATATCCCTCTCTCTCTCTCTCTCAATATATATATATATATATAATCTTATCAACAATACATGTGCTCTTGAACTTGACATCCCATATTTTATTGCCTAATTATATCAAAGCCAGAGAAGGAAATAGCTAATATAATCCCATTTGATAAATCACGTAATGACTGAAAAGTGTCTCATTTTTTTTAATAATACCATCCATTCTCAGCATACTTGAAACAGAACACAGAACAGAGGAAAAGCCTTTTTTAAGACCTTGCATTTATTTGAATCTCGGATCCATCGTCATGTATAAGGAATGCTACATTGTATGCAGCGAATCAGAACAAACTCTCTCTCTCTCTCTCTCTCTCTCTCTCTGTGGCAAACAAAATATTTGAAGAAACATAAAAGAAAGTCAACTCAACACGTTGCTCAGTATTGTCCCCATCCTTCTCTTACAAACATTGCCTATGTAGTGTCCACGTCTTTGTCCCATTTTGAAGTCATATTAGAGAGAAACAGTTGTATTAACGTTCACATTAATTTTGTGTTGAGAGGATAAATAAATGAATAAACAAACTAATTAATTAAATTGATCAATAGCACGCAAGAAAAAGAAATTCAAAGTCAAAATGCATGAAACCTAACCCATGAACTATGAAGAAGGAGGAAGTAGGAAGCAAGCCCCAACGGCTCGGCTGGTCTAAATAGTATCTTCACTGTGGTCCACTCTTAAGCTACCACTATTCATCCGACGGTTAATAATAGATAATGCAAAAAGAAAAAAGAAAAAAACAAGGATAGAGGAGAATAAACAGATCGATACGTCAAATTCAGGGACGTCCATCTCTGTTCACACACGCATGTGAGTATATATATAATTATTTATATATATACCCTGTTTTTTTTTTTTGGGAAAAAAAATTAATCAGATAATTAAGAAACAGAATAATATAAACATTGGGACTCTTCCCTTGAGTAGATACCTCCCATATTGAAAAAGATCCCCCTGCTTCAGAATCTATCCCCACCAAAGGAAAAAACTTCGCAAATCAAAATTTGCCATTTTTCTCTGTATCAGTAAATCCACTCTGTTTTCTAGTTTATAATAATCCCACTTCCCATGATCCAATACATTCAGAAACTTTGGTGAATCGTATATATATACATATATAAGTACAGAGCCTTTAGAAAATCATTTTGTGCTCTAGGATTTCGTGGAGATGGAGGCTTCACCACCACTGCCACTGAGCTCTCGTCCCAAGCCTCTGTCTCGCCTCAACTCTTACGTAGCGAATACCAGAGTCGGCAGACGGTTCAAGCTCTCCG
>JANTPZ010012490.1:0-13659 GCA_025593235.1 Vachellia pachyceras | reverse complement strand
AACTTTCAAACATAAGTCAATAATTTAGAAGACAGAGAGGAGAGCTTATTATTGTCTTAATTTTTTATGCTAATTGCTTCTTTCATTAATAGATGTACTTTCTCTGTTTAATGCATTTATATCGTTCATCGTATCTGAGGAATATTTGCTATATAAAAGCCAACATAGATATTTCTTCTAAAGAATAGGGCTTGGATTAGGCAACAAGATCATCTGAAGATTTCTTCTGACGCTTAGGTTATTTGAAATGGCAAAATTCATAGGAGACAAATTAAAAATAATCAGACAAATTGTCCACCCTAAAAAAACCAGACAAATCAAATTTTGGCAACTAGTCAAAAACGCACTTATAAATACTTCCCCACATTTTTATAAGTCAGCATTTTCACCTGAATTAATAAGACACTTAAAATTATTATCTCAATTTAACAAATTTACAATATAATAAGGGGTAAAGCTATAATTTTAACAATTAAGTTTTGTTTTAGGAGCGTCTTATACCATAAAATTTTAAAAGATGAAAAATACACATAATGTTATAAAAAATTATGCACATTTAATAAAATTAACAGATTTCTCAAAACGCTCGTTAACCCCATTTAATCAACAATGTACACGTGGCATTTTTGTTGACATGGCATGAATGCATTATGACGTGGCCATACACTAAACAGAAATGATGATGAGGTTAAATGGGAAAAAACGGACATAACAACAATAACGCACGAAGTGATTGTAGAAAGACAAGACAGAGGGGATTCATTTAGGTCACGTTTGGTACCATGAAATTTGGAGATATGGAAATGGAATTGATTTTCATTTCTATGCATGTTTGGTACCATGGAATTGGCTTCCACATGGAAGCCAATTCTACTAAAACCATAAATTTACAATTCCATCTCAAAAAGCTTGGATTTGTAAATCCATGGAGATAATTCCATCTCTGCCCATGCCTGACCAGCGACCTCGACGATAAGCGAGCACTCACCCAACAGAAAGCGACGTCGACGGCTATGGCGTCTTGCGAGGAAGACGAAGCACTCACCCAACAACCTCCGGCGACTTGGACGGATCTGTGATGGCGGAAGAGATCTTCGACGACCTACGAACCAGCGACTCCATTGCAGACCTTCAGCTTTCTCTTCTTCTATCCATTGCAGACTTACGAACCAGCGACTCCAGCTTCTTTCACCGTCATCGTCATCAGCGTCATCATCTTCATCTTCGGCGAGGCTAAAGGTGGAAGCTCCTTCGTCATCGGCGTCATCATCATCATCGTCGACATCATCTTCGTCATCATTGTCATCTGTGTCATCATCGTGATCGTTAGCGTCATCGTGATCATCAGCATCATCTTCGGTTTAAGGCTAAAGGTAGAAGCTCCCGACGGCGACGCAGATGAATGATGCTTCGTTTTAAAAGTAAAAAAAAAAGATTTTTTAATTTAGAAGGGCTTTTAGGTCTTTTAATCTAAAAATCATACATCATTTCCATGATATACCAAACATACTTTTAGACCTCACATCCATATCCATTTCCACATCCACATCCATATCCATCAAAATGAATTTTACGTACCAAACGAGGCATTAGGGCTTTCGATTGTGGATTAGAGGAACGGAAAAGGCACAGTAGAAATTGAGAAACGAGAAAGGAAGGAAGCAAGATTGATCCAACGAAGAGAAATTGGAGAAAGTGTTAAAGTTTCGTGTAGGAAAAGTGGAATATAAGGTTGCATTGTTACAAAAGAAGTGAAAAGAGGAAATCTACAATGTAAGTATCGATATTGGCAAAAAGTTGTTGTTTAAAGTGGAATAGTGTGATACCCATTATTTATTTACCATTTTGCCTTGTGCATTGTAAATGGTGAGGACAATACGATTGATGATATAGAGTTTTACAACAAGGAGCTTGAAAAAATGTTGTCTTTTACGAATAAAAATACAGAGATAAATACAAAACAGAGGCATGTACTGTTATTGAAGAATGTAAATGATTTATATACTTTGGCTAAAGATAATTGGGAAAGTACTAATGGCTCGTTTGGTACGCTAGAATTGATTTTGGTGAAGATTGAAATGGAAATGGAGACAGTGATAGAAATGAGGATGGAAATGGATATAAATATAGAAAAAAATGAGGGGTCAAAAAATCAATTCTATGGGATACATCATGGAATTTATTTCTACCCATTTTAAATTCTATTTCCATTTCCAATTTCACCCCCAATTCCACCATACCAACGATAGGAAATGAATTCCACCTCCCAATTTCACCTCTCAATTTCACCATACCAAACATAGCATAAGGAGACTTTGCATGAGAGATATGCTAGTGTGGCTAAAAGTATTCGGATGTATCGGATTAAGGAAAGTGAAAATATGAGAGGGAATGTGGACGAAGGAGTTGGGAATGAAATCTTCGTAACAATCAACTAAATACAAAATAATACTTTTTAAAATAATAAAATTATACAGAAAATAAAAATTAATTATTTTCTTCCATGTACACCTCTTGATAGTTAAATGTTAAATAAGATATATAATAAAATTAGCATAATTGCTCTATGCGTTCTTATCACACTCCCTGTGGGGAGGGTTTGGATTAGGCCCGTTTGGGAATGCGGTAGAGAAGTACTTTTATGTAAGTCAAGGTAAATATGCGAAAAAGATTATCTCATTTTACAGAAAAATACTGTTAAATAAATTTTTAGAGAGTAAATAAATTTTTCCAAACAAACAAATTGTGTTCATGCGTTGTAACTTGTTGTTGATGTAATAAATAAGTATTGAAATCAAGTTTTTAACTGAAAAAGGGAGTTGGTGGCGTGGGGGTGATGGTGTGTAAGGCAGACGCTAGGAGAGAGCGTGGGAGGCAAGAGTTGGGGGCGTTGAAATGAAATGAGAGAGTAGTACAGTAACTAACTACGTGCACGTACTTCCTATCACACAGTGAGAGAGAGGGGAATTAAAAAATGAACGAGGAATAGATCCCATCCCTCCTTCCTTGTGGGCCCCGAAAACCTTTGCCCTCTAGGCCGAATGGCCCAATACCATTCTTTATATATATATATATAAATTTTAAGCATGGATTGGACTCAACCACGAGTCAAGGGCATGAATTCTCCCTTCCTCTTATATGATATAAATATTGGACATGTGAGCCGTCAATTACCCTCAGACGTTAACTTAAGCACCCAATAGTTAAGATACCTCCCTAAATATCGCGGTAGGGATCGAACCTCCTCCCATTAAGTGAGAAAGCACAATCCTTACCACTTGACTCATGGACGATGGGCCGATAGTGATCTATCGGCCCACACCCCCCTTTTCTCCTTCCAAATCCCAGCTCTAATTCACACAAAAAGCAAGTGCAATAATTTATAATATTTATTAATTATGTATAACTGTCTAGTTTATTATTGTAATTTTGGCTTCGAAATTATTGTATTAATATGGAGAGAATGAGGCCAGTTTCTTGGAGCCTTCGGCGTTAGATAGATATCAGATAATATATATTTTTTTTGGGAAGAAAGAGGGTAGAATTATTAGAATGTTGGGGGATAGAGGGCATATGTAGGTGTCAACAACTCAAATTTCACAGACAATATCACATTCTTACAACTTGATATGATACTCACAACAAATCAAGATCGACATCTCAGAAAGGAACATAACACCAAACATAATTCAATTCTTCTTCTTCATCTTCTTAGAAAAACAGAGCAGAGAGTTTTCAGGACAGCATTTAAGTGCCTGTCGTCTATGAGAGCACGGACCGTACGTACCTGCTACACACACATTCATTCATTTCTCCCAATAATTCATTTTGGGGTTCTATTTTAAATGCCAGAAATGAATTCAGGTTTGCATGTTCTGCTTCTTCTTATCTTGCCACCTCAATTAATAATGACTGTCCAATATGCCTACTTGTATTCATTGCTCTCTTAAGACCTTATTTGAAAATCCTTTTAATAATAACTTTTACGGATTTCGAGTTAAAATTTAGGTTTTGAAGAATAATTTTTACGGATTCCGAAACAAAATTTAGGTTTTAAAAGGTGCTTGTGTGTGTTTGGGAAGTCCGTTAGGAGAAATGAGTTTACAGATTTCGAGGTATTTTACGGATTTCAAGATGGTTTTATGGATTTCGAGATGGTTTTAATGAATTTCGATATGGTTTTTTACAGATTTCGAGATGTTTTATATTGGAATGTGTGCACCGTTTGGGAAACGGTATTCCCAAACAAGCACAATATTGGCTTCGTTTGGAAACCCGTTGAGAAAACGGACACAGATTCCTAGGTACTTTATGTGAGAGGAATTTTGTCTCGGCTTGCCTGAGAATGGGTTTTGGGGGTCAAAACGGGGTTCCTAACGGAAACCCAAACGAAGCCATTGTGTTTGGGACATTATTTGTTTTACAGTTTTCGAGGCAAAAAGTATGTAGGAAAGATGAAAAGAAAGAAAAATAGAAAAAAAAATTTATTAGGAGAGAGGGTGATTTGACAAGAAACAACATTTTTTCAAAGTCTAGGTTTTAAACCGAGGTTTTGTATCCAAAATAATTTTTCTAAAACTTAAGTTTTGGGGTTTAAGCTAAATTTTAGAAAGAGAAACTAAACAAACTCTAAATGTTTATAATATTGCCACCAACAAAAATGTCTCCATGGAAACTCCTCTTTGTTTTTTTTCCCTTCCCTCCGACGAAGAATTGATTCAGTAGTGGGTACCATTAATAGCTTACACTATTGATTCTGTCACTTTATTTAATTTTGGAGAGATGCATATAAAATGAGTATGAATTCATCTATCAGGTCAATCAAAAATTTTCTGACATAGCAAAAATAAATATAGAAGATGCATTCATAGGAAAATTTTAAAAAATTAAAAAGAAACTATATATTTCATCCCATCTCCTTTTTCACCAGACTTCTCATGTCATTTGCGCACTCAATGTATTACATAGTGATCCATGCATTAAAAGCCACTTTGTAAGTTGTAACCCACTTTAATAATGATGTTATTTGAATATGTGAGGCCATTTAAACGATTAATCTAGACACTACATTCACATATAAATCTCCTATTTTAAAATACTATCTGATACTAAATATATACACAATTTAAATTTTGATTAATCACGTTGTAAACTATTAACTCTTCTCGTTATATCATATACCGACAATGTTTGACAAATTGCTAAAAGTGTTTATAAGCACTTATAATCATGTTCAACAGTGTTTTTCCGTAAAATGAGACAATCTCCTTCACATATTTATCTTGATTTGTGTAAAAGTACTTATAAGTACTTCTCCACTGCGTTGTCAAACGGATCTGTTGATTGTTTTCTTTTTAAATGCTACAGAAGCGTAACATACGATATTGGGCAAACTACTAGCTTTGGGTTCGAAAAGAAGATATTTTTGTGGTACAAACATTTTGTACACATCAAAGAGAAGTTAAAACAGTAGAAGTAGGCCCATATACCCATTGTTATGGCTTATTAAAGTCCACCATTTTAGTGAGCACCAATACCACCCAAAAATAAAATTACAAATAGCAAGCAAAAGAATATATTCAAGCCCATATACCTATTGTTATGGCTCATTAAAGTTCTAGCATGGAGGATCAGGTTTGCTATCATCATAACCGCACTCTGATTATCTCAGAATACTTGAGAAGTTTGAGGAAGTCTAATATGAAGCTTACTTAAAAGTGAATTCATCTAGAGAATCTCTGCAACAGTAGAGGTCGTGCTCCTATACTTTGCCTCTATGCTGGACTTAGAAATGGTAGTTTGATTCTTAGAGAACCAAGATAATAAATTATGTTCAAAGTAGATACGGTAACCTGTTCTGCTCTTACTGTCATCTCTATCAAACGATAGACTGATTATGTGATGGTCTTATTTGCAAACCATGATGCCAGGTTCTTGCAAGGTGCGGAAGAATACACGTGACAGCTCTCCAGTGTTCTTGAAATGGAGCTTGCATGAACTGATAGACTCAATTTACAGCAATACTAATTTCTGGGTGTGTGCATATTGTAATGAGCCAACAATAGTTCTATAGAGAGAAGCATCATTCGTCGGATTTATACCTTGTTTAGTTAAAACTAACCAGAAGTCATGGGAGTATGCTCAACACATGTTGTAGAAAAGTCAGCATTCTTCAGAATGGTATGAATGTTTATGGACTGAAAGAAAAATAGCACTATCTTTGAGAGGTTTAACTTAAATCCCCACAAAATAATATAGCTTCCCGAGGTCTTTTCTGATCAGATATTGCCGTAGCATATGCACATGTGAGAATAATATCATCCACGTATATTAATATGCAAGTAATCCCCATCTTGTTCATTCGAATAAAGAGAGATTGATCACATCTACCGTCAATGAAGCCAAATTGTCTCAAAACAGCTCCTAATCTCTCAAACCATGCTTTAGGTGTTGGGATTAGAGGACGTAGTGAAACATTAAAATTTCTCAAATCCTTACCTTGGATCTATTAAATTGTGTGGTTAGAAATATAATTTTTTTATTCACTCTAACGTTCAAATTTTTCTTTTCTTTTTGTTCGATTTTAAGAAACCAACAGTTACAATCAGCTTTCTCCAATGGTATCCACATGACTGCTTTTAGACGAACGCGTGCTAGCATCTCAAAGCCCATTATTGGAAAGATTGATCATCTATTTATAGACAACTAGAGCTTATCCTTTTTGGATTTTAAAATTAATCTTTATTAATTTTAAAATTCAAATCTTATCAAAAACTTTAAATCCGAAGAATTAAATAAAAGGTGGTTTAACTTGTCCAACATATTTAATTTAACCCATTAAATAAAAGTTTTTCCTCCACAAGTTCGGATATATAATAGGGTTGCATTCAAATGAACAATGACCAAGGCCCAGCAATTATATAAATAGCTGAGCGCTTCATACAACAATGTCCAACATGAGCAGAGCAACTATCAATTGAACTGCTCCCAATCTTGAGTTACCTTGGTTGATGTTGAAGACGAAGACGTCGTTGAGGGTGGGGCATTCACATTTCCCTCCTCAGAGTCGAAGGTCTCCCATTTGGTTGTTACTGACACACTGTTACTGAAACCATGAAAGGGACTGGCATTTCTTGCCTTTAGAGAATCTAACGTATCCACATAATTTTGCACGCGACACACCTGTTGAAGGATGCCAAAGTTCATCATCAGCCATCCAAATCATAATTATAAGAGATAATTCACTAATTAAATACAGATACAATAACATGGAAATGTGAAGGTTACAACTGTGAAGGTATGGTTCAATGGTGAAGATATGCATCCTTTCATTCCCAATGGTTGCAAGTTAAAATCAGGGCATAGTGAGGAAGCATCCAATAATCTAATAAAGAAATTAATGCTGACACGAAAAAGGGAATTCGTTGAGAAGGCACAAGCAATACATGAATGTGGACAAGGAGTATCACTTTCACAATTTAGCAAAATTCAAAAGATCTTACTCTACCTCAAATGTTACAGATCCGTCTCTTAATAAGGCACAATGCATACTTGCGGAAGGATATGGAGGTGACATGAAACTCCATTTAACATTTTCACTGTGACCTAATGTTACTCTGCCACAAATGGGGTGCGCGCTCGCGCGCACTCATCTGAAACTATCTGGCTATATCGTTTCAACTCTTTTTTCCAAATTCACAATTTCTTCTATCTGAGATGGTAAGGAAAAAGAGACAATCCAACACATGACGCTCGTGTAACATAAGCTCAAGTTAAAACAGAAAGAAGATAAACAGTCTCACATAAGCTTATAGTGATAAGCTCATAAACAATTTACTTCCCCACGATGGCACAATATTGAGCATACCGAATGTCTGATTAAACTCAAACAATCCGTCGCACATAATCCAACAAGCTTCTTTATAATACATTGAAAGAAAATATATATTTTTCCCTGTGCAAAGAAAGTGGGATAACTTAAAAACTTCTAAAAAAGACTGTACTCATCTTTGAAAGATTTTAAACCCTTGAAATATGTTGAGAAACATTGAAAGAATAATAGAAAGGTTACAGAAACCCAATAGAGTTAAACTGTTCATGATTCAGAACACTGCAGCCTCTTCAGATGTCATATTTTACATTAATATTGGTAATCATCCATGACTTACCTACACAGGGGATCACATGAACAAGGAAAATTCATCAATCAGAGACAAAAGTTGAAATTTCAGTCTAGCAACAATAAAACCATGTATTCTACCTCAGCTTTTCTCTGCAACTTCGCTTCACCCTCAGCCTCAATACCATCCAGTTTTATCAGTTGCCTCATAAGTAACTCAGTCGAGACAAGAAACTCTTGCTCAGAAACTGGGTGGCCCCCACCCACAGCCATCTTTATGGCACCCACCTGGAAAGCTAAAATAATTTAGATGATGCTCCAGCTAAAGGGTTTCCAGAACACTTACATCAGAGACAAAGGCTCACCCTCTCTGCGAGCTTGTCCACCTCTGCTCTGATCTCAGCAACAGCTTCAGAAGCTTTTGAAATCTCTTTATCATTTCTAATTTCCTCGTGTTTCTTCTCTCCTCTATTAGCATCATCCAAGAGCAAAATCTTCGACTTATCCTTCACGCCTTCAATGTGCAAGTGTTCTTCATCATCCTTTTCCTTTCCTCTGAAGAAAAGTTGTTGCTCTTGAGGATCTAAACCAGTTCTGAGCATAATCAGTTTCTTGACATCCCCTGTAATCGAGTTACCCAAAGGAGGTAAGCACAAAAATTAATGAGAACACAATATATCTCTTAGCATATGTTTCTTTTAAGGCAAGCGCCTGTTTCCCACACAGATTTCGGATGAATAATTAATCAATATGACATAATTATAGGCAAAAACATCAATCTGCTCTCTACATGAATGAGAAGTCATGTTTTCTCACAAAAGACAACATATAGTCCTCCAACTATCAGCTC
Source organism: Vachellia pachyceras (assembly GCA_025593235.1). Classification (NCBI taxonomy): domain Eukaryota; kingdom Viridiplantae; phylum Streptophyta; class Magnoliopsida; order Fabales; family Fabaceae; genus Vachellia; species Vachellia pachyceras. The sequence continues at coordinate 4,690 of JANTPZ010012490.1, read as the reverse complement.
CTATTTCAAAATTTTAGGAATTATAGGACTAGCATACTTTTCAACCCCCCCCCCCAAAAAAAATCGGGAATAACTGAAATACGGCAAATGTAGAAATTTTGCCAATTTAAAGCATCTAGTCCTAAAGACAATGCCATATGAACTTTTCAGCAAATATGGTTGAGCTTGGGATATTAAAAATGTTAAAAAGGGAAATAAGCTAAAGTTTCTCAAAGGCATTTTTAGAGAAGCTAATTATTTATATTATTCTATAATTTTCTTCAGAGAAATTATACCTTCTTCCCGTTCTCACTAATTTTTATTAACCACATGTAAAATCTTATGCCATTTACCAGAAATTTAAAATTTTATCAACCAGCATCGTAAACATACATTTTCTAAACTGATTCTCCACCCACCTTAAAATTAGATTTCCCATTTATACCTCCTAGAAAAGAAGGTAATATCTACCCTTCTAGCTCTGTCAATGGGCAATTGGACAGAAAAGTTCAGTATCTTCAACTGAATATGCTCTTAAATTCAGACATAAATGAAATCATCAAAGAATGATACCATAGTTCGTACTTTACACTGGGAAACTCAAAGTCCATAGACCATAATTAATTATCAATTAAAGTTCACTATTGTATTAATTTATAGTACATGATTTATCACACTAAACCCAACAAAACAGCAATCCCAATTCCAACAAGCTCCCACCTTTAGCTCTTAGACATATCATACATGACCAATATGAAACACCATGTTATCATGCAGAGTCCCAAAGCCCGGTTCGCCCAATGATTCAACAAACAGGATTAGAGGGCATCATGCTGAAAAGGAGACACAAAAAGACATGCAGCCTGTTTTAAAAATGTTACTATTTCCTAGCCGAGGATTCAATATAGCTCACCATTTCCAAACCGAATAAAAACATACAATGAAGTTCGATGCTTCAAAATACCTAATAGAAAGGCACGAGGAACTTACGGAAAGTAGATTGAGCTGGAAGCTGGACCTCGTGCAGAGAGGAACCATGAGAGACATTGATCTTGATCATGGGCCCACCAGGAGGAGAAGAAGAAGAAGAAGCTATGCTACCATCATCTTCAACACCCACGTTGGGTTCCCTGAAGAATGCTCCGCCGGGCCTCATGTCTGATCTTAAAGACTCGTCTTTATGCGCCCGCAACGACGTCTGATACATCAAACTCCGGTGAATTTCAAAGTTACGGGAAACGAGCAGATTCCAAGATTAAGATGGGAGAGAGATCTTGTGTATGCTAATGAAGTAGACTGAGCTGGACTAGACGCAGAGTTTACACAGAAGCAAAAAGGGTTTGGATTTGGAGGGGCGGACGGACGGACGGAAATGGAGTGCCGGGATCGGTTGAAAGATCGAACTCACACATCTAACAACGGCATCAAAGCACGGTATATGGATATTGGACAGTATATTTTTATTATTTTTCTCACAAAGAATATATTATTTGCATCGCTGATGCTTTTTAATTACAAAAAACACAACTTTTGGTTCTTCAATTTGTTTAATTATCGATTCAATTCATAACTTGAAATAACTTGGTTCCTGTAATTTCTTACCTGTAGCACTCAATCTTTTTTTTTATATATATACCCTGTTACCGGATGTTAGAGTAACTTATTAATCCTGCTTGTTGGTAGCATTTAATCTTTTTAGTTTATGGAGTCAGAAACAAAATTATTTAAATTAAAAATTATAAGGATTGCACTGTTTGAAACCAAACAATGAATAAATAAAAAAATTATTTGCTAAAGTTTATATTTTTTATCATAACGAAAAGGTATCTATCATTGAGGTGAATAGAATTTTATGATATATTTATTTTTTAAACTGATTTCATTCACTTCACTTTTGCTCTTCTCAGGTAAAAATAGATTTGATTGAATGATAAATAAAATTGATTAATAAATTATTAAAACTTGTTCTAATGTTTGGAGTCTATAATTCATTACTTACCTTGATATTAAGTCTATAATATTGATTTAGGGTCAATTAATTTAATTTTTCTTTTAAAAAAGAAGTAATATTAACTCTACTAAACATGAGGCTGTTAGGAAGATTGAGTTTAAACAAGAGAGATAGTTGAAAAAAAAATTATTTCCATCTATATCACTCTTTTTTCCTGAATTTTAAAGAAACTGACCCCTAATTTGGGGTGGTATTTAAATTTGATTTCTTTACGTTTAAATGGAATTGACTAAAAAGAAATAATGCTAAACCAGAATGCTACAAAATCACCTAAATGATTAGGATTTTTATCAAGTTTTTTAAGACTTAATTATACGAGCAACCTTTACTCTTAGTAACTATGTTCCTTGGTATCAAACCAACCTAATGACAATTTCTTTTTTATTTTCTGATGTTGAATAGTTCTTTTCATATCAAATGGTAACAACACTAAATTTGCAGGGATCGAGTCCTCTATGAACCCAGCTCATTGAAGCTTTAAGCATAACTATGAGGAGCCAATTAACTCCATTTTTTCTACTCCTTGAAAGAGGGTGCTTACTAAATACTATTAAATAATCAATAACTCTTTTTGGAATATTCTAGAATATTATGGAAGGCTCGAAAATATTCTAAAATGTTCTAAAATGTTGTGGAAGCCTCTAGAAGGTTCTGAAATGTTGTGGAAGCCCTTGAAAGGCTCTGAAATGTTGCAGAAGCCTCTGGAAGATTATGGAAACTTATGAAGTGTTCCAAAGCTTATGGAGACTAGTCTATTCTAGAATAGCGTAGAAAGATTTAGAACATATATGATATTTCTAGGCTTGTATAGAATTTTCTAGATGTGAAATGTAAGCCGTATGATCAAATTAAGGAGGTTGAAGAGTAAAAATGAGAAGTGCGTGGGCGAGTATGAAGTGAATTGAGTGAATAAAATAAAGTATGTGTAAGTGAGAAACTTGAGTGTGTGAGAGAAATACAAAAGTTAGTGTATCTCATCTCTTTGATTTTAAATAAAAATTTCGTTTTATTGAAGTTCCTCCTTCTTTATTCAAGCTTGCTATCAAATATTTTAAAGGTCTACCACTTAAGTCCCAACAAATACTTTGAGAGCCTATTATATCTAATGCTCTTCGATATATATATATATATATATGTGCGCGCTAGTTTAAATTAATGGTAGAAACTATTTTTTCAACGTAATTTATAAATTACGAGATAAGTACGTGAGATGAGTTTTATGTCAACTTGTTGTAAAGTGTTTTTAAAACACCGTCACAAATAGGCCTATAGAGTAGGCTCCGTAATGTTAATTGGCTTGTTTAAATGGGATCTTATTATTGAGTTGAATAATTTGTGAAAAGTAGTGTATATCATATCAACAAGTTTTCCATAGTGCATCTGAAACATATCATATCAACAAGTCTTCCATAGTAAAAAGTAATAATAGTACAGGAAGATACTCGAAGGGGGCAAAGGGCAATAAACCCGGGCATTTCTTGGCTTTGAATCGATATTGCTTTTTTCTTATGGCAATCATGAATTCAATCCATTTTCCACAAGTAAATGAGTATATGGTTGTTATTTTACATTTTTGATCAAATTTTAACTTTGATCATTTAGTTTTAAGTACTTTTGGTTTTCATGCCTGTAATCTCATTAAAATTTAATGTGAGTTTAAATATAGGAATAAAAACTAAAAGGATCAATCATTAAACTTGAATAAAATTTTTATGAAACAATAAAGAAAACTAAAGATTTATAGTTACATGAACCAAAATCAGCATTGGATAAATGAATTTCATTAGCCATCAATGTATCCTTTGTGTGTAGTAGGTATGTATGGTACCGACGCTTTCACATGTCAAACCATTGTTTGGTGTCATTTTTGTGATTTTCTTTGGCGTGGATGTAAAGGAGACATTGGCTCGGTATGTATGTTTAACAATGTTTTTCCGTAAAATGAGATAATATCATTCACATATTTACTTCAATTTACGTAAAAAGTACTTCTATAACTTATTCCCACATTGGCTGATTAAAGACCGGTTTGACAACCACTTTTGAAACCTAGGTTTGGTTTCAAAACCTAGGTTTTACCTCAAAACCAAGGTTTTGTCTAAGCAATTTTTTTTTCAAAAGCTATTTTGGTTACAAAACCTCAGTTTGAAACATAGGTTTTGAAATCTAGGTTTATCTTTCCTTTTTCCTACTTTTTCTCTCTTTCTCTTTCTTACTTTCCTCTTTCCTACCCACTTTTTTGTCTCGGAATCCGTAAAAGCTAATAACTTCCCAAACATAAGAGCTTGTTTGGCATTTAGGTTTCAAAACCTAGGTTACATAAGAGCTTGTTTGGCATTTAGGTTTTTTCTTTCCTACTTTCTCTTTCTTACTTTCCTCTTTCCTACCTACTTTTTGCCTCGGAATCCATAAAAGCTATAACTTCCCAAACATAAATCACTTTTCAAAACCTAGATTTTACCTCGGAATCTGTGAAACCTAGGTTTCAAACCTGGTTCCCAAACAAACCCTCACTTTTCAAAACCTAGGTTTTGCCTTGGAATCTGTAAAAGCTATTTTCTAAAATCTATTCTCCAAAACTTAGATTTTGCTTCGAAATCTGTAAAAGCTATTTTCAACCTTACATTCAAATAAGTTATAGGAAGGCAACCCACCACCCGTTAAAATTGGGTAAAATGCCACGAGAATTAAGCCTCTGTC
>JANTPZ010012489.1:0-12672 GCA_025593235.1 Vachellia pachyceras | reverse complement strand
GTGATCAAACATTTATGTGTTATGGCAGCAGACGATGATAAAGAGCTTACGTTGGCAACGAACAGAGATGAAGTGTTTTTCATGAATTTCATGAAAATGTTTAATTTCACTCATTATTGTTGTGTTCTTATAATTATTTTCTATTATTTTTCCTCAAAATTCTTACAAATAAAAATAAATTAATTGTTATAAATGTGCGATATTTAATGAAATTCATGTCCTTTTATGTAATTTGGCAACAAAAATCACTTCTTCACCACTAATCCAAACACTTTCACCTTTTTCAAAAAAGTCACTTCTCTCACCGCTAATCCAAATATAAATCACGTTACCTTTTTAACTTCTTCTCAAAAGTCCTTTTCAAAAGCCACTTCTATAAAAAAGCCACTTCTCTCACCGTTAATCCAAACAGGCCCAATGTGTTATTCAAAAGAGTGTATAATAAATTTTAGCAAAATAATAAATAATCTTGTATTGATTATTCAAAGGTTTTTTTAGGTCAAATATTAATTCAAAGCTTTGAAATCATCTATTCATTATTAGGTCATAGACATGTCATCCACTAATACACTAAAAGCAAAACTACATATTAATAAGTGAGGTCCTATCCTTAAACGATAATATTGGGTGTTTATAACACTTTTTTCCTCCTTTTTTTTTTCACACCTTATATATAAATCGAGATAAAATTTCTCTTACATATTTATCTCAATTTACGTAAAATTACGTTTTGAATGTATTCTCAAATAGCTATATTGGACCGTTTGAGAATGCAATAGAGAAATACTTGTACGTAGGTCGAGATAAATATGTAAATGAGATTATCTCGTTTTACAAAAAAATACTGTTAAACATATGTTTAGATCCTGACCAAGCAGTCACATTATACATGCAGAGACTGTTATAAGATGATGTAAGTATCAATGTTTGATTGTTATTTTCTCTTCTGTTTTCTCCATTATAATATTCAATCATTAATATATATATATATATCCTTTCACTAAAAATGAAAAAGGAAAGCTTTGGCTAGATTTTTCATTTTTGCAATCAAAATTTACTTACAAAAGAAAAGTAAAATTAAAACGGAAGAAGAAATATCGGCGTTTGTTGGGTCCCGGTGTTGGGCTGTACGGCGTAGGCTATTTCCCTGTCGTCTCTTCTTCGTCCCACTTCCTGTGCCCTCCCTTTCTCTCTCCTCGCGCAAGAACCCTAAAACTCTCATCCCAAGTAATTTTACTTTCCCTCTTCCTTGTTCTTGATCATCTTCATCCGTTTATATCCAGGAAGAGCTGCTCGGGTGCAAGGAGGTCCACTATTTTTGTGTTTTATTTAGTGCTTGGAGATTTAATTTGTATCGAGCTTATCGAACTCTTCTCCTTCACTGGAAGGTATGTTTTCTTGATTCGGGTCATTATCTTTGTGTGCGCTCGAATTTTGGTTTTTACTATATAGTTGGGGTATTTATTGGAAAAATTTACTGTCGTTGATGCTGGGTATCGGTTGACTGGGTCCAATGATGGAAATGGGGTTCTGGGGTTGCAAGACGATCTTGATGTCTGGACTATTGTTTACTTTTAATTAACTTATCATGAAATTGGGAGCTTTTCGAGGTCGCTCTCCCATTCTAATTCTATGTGAACAAATGTGCTTATGGTTAATGCTTTGTTTTTAGTTGCGATTTGTGGTTTGTCGAGTGCCTGACAACCTTCTTTTTTCATGCAGCTATTAGTTGGCCTTATGTGTTTCTTCAGTGTATAATATAAGCAAAGAAGTGTCTAGAATGGAGTTTACCGTGTAAGGATGAGATATTGACTCTAAACAAGCGTTTACAACAAATTCTATAACTGTTTGATGTGATTGCATTCTATATACCTTCTGTCACAACACGCCTTTCTACTTGATAAAAAGATGTTATGCAGTGAAAAAAAAATCCCCCGTCCTCGCTGGCTGTGTAATAATCGAGAGACTGATGATTACAATTTGTGAAGAAAGTAACCAAACTTGAAATAGCTTATTCTTTTCGATATTGCTATGCTTGTCATGCGTTAGCTCTTGGTGCATATTGGACTTTAATTATGATTATAGATTGCTTTGGTAATGGCATATAGAGACACAGTGCTTGAGTTCTTTGTTTGAGAGGATGCTTTTGCTGCTGTAATATCTGTTCACAACATATATCAAACTTTTATATAGCATAATGTTTGTTAATAACAATGGGTGTGGAGATTTAATAAGCATTTATGTGGATAAGGTTTGGCTAGCAACATATTTAAGAGGCACGCCTTTCTTTTTTTGCCAACATTGGTTGTCCAAGAATTGGTCGCATGTGAGATTTGTATGTTTGTTAAGAAACTTTTGAAGTCGGTTAATTATGCCTCATTGTCTTTTTATTGGAAAGGAGGAAAAATTTAAGGATATTTTGCTAGCGTTCTTTTATTGTGTATGCATGTTTTCTCATTCTTTTAGTTAATGGGCAGGGAAACAATTGTAATTCGCAGTGTACTGTGACATATACACAATCTGATCAACTATAGTCCTCTGTCAACATCATGGCTGGAGTGCTGTCTGGAGATGTTTCTCATCATGGAACATATCAAGGGAGTTCTCAAAGACACACTCCAGAGAAGCCAGAGGATGGTTCTCGTTGGTATCTTTCTAGGAAGGAGATAGAAGAAAATTCACCATCGAAGAGAGATGGCATAGATTTGAAGAAAGAAACTTACTTGCGCAAGTCATATTGTACATTTCTGCAAGATTTAGGCATGAGACTTAAAGTGTGAGTTCTCTGCTATTCAAACAACTTTCTGTTTCTCTGTTTTTCTCTTCTGGTAATATCAAAGCTCTGTTTTAACTGTAATTTGTACTTGTTATACCAGTTTAAGATCTATTATAGATTTTATTTTCCCAGGCAAGCCAATATCAATTCTTCGTTTGGTGGTACAGTTTAAATCAAATTTTATAAGGTCAAGGTTGTGCTTATGGTGATTTGTTTGTATAACCATATGCTTTGTCCCTGAATATTTAAGGAAAGTTATTATATTTTTTTGTTAATTTTATCGAATGTATTATTAAATGGCATTGAAGATGCATAACTTAATATATCATGAAGTTGACTTTGGTTTTTTGTGACACAGACCTCAGGTAACCATTGCCACAGCAATTATTTTTTGTCATAGATTCTTCCTTCGTCAATCCCATGCAAAGAATGATAGGAGGGTGAGTCTGTTTTCTGGTTCCTAAGGTTCATATTGCTATTGTAAGATCATGGTTCTATTTTCTTCTTGTAAACATTTTTATTGGATCTTGCAACATCATAGGTTGACCCCTTATCTGAATTATTAATGTATGCATTTTGAACCTTCGACCTTTAGGGACCAATCCACTCTTTATGGTGTGTCTGAAAAATGCAATATATGGGGGTTCTGTGTCTATTCAGGTGATATGGTAGTTCTGTAGTCTTCTATGTCAAAACAATTGTTTGTCAGATGTTGAAGAATTTATTAAGACAGTTGAGAGAAACATGCATAAGTATTATATTTTTGACCCATCCTCCACTGTTCATTTTCTCTCTTTATCATCTTAATAAATACATCTAATTATTTCTCCTGGAGTGCATGGACTGCTGATGAATAGTCTTTTGTTCAGAAATTCTTTTTACAATTAACGGTACATTCATCACTTTCTTGGCTTTTAGTTTCACTTGAATATCGTTTCTTACAGATAACCTTAGGAGAATTTGTCCTAACTACTTAAACAAGCTAGTAATAGGATGGCAGTATAGCAGCATCAGGGGGGAAAATAGTGGTAAACAAAGTGGGAAAATTATAGACAAGGTGAAAAAGAGAAGAAAGTTAGTCAGTTGACAAATTTGAGGAGGCCAGACAATGAAGAATGGAAAAGATTATTAGGGCATTATCGGTAAATACTTGTAAGTTAGTGATTAAGTCTCCAATTAGGATAAACAAATACAGTGATAATAAGTCTAGGGAATTCCCTTTTATTTTATTTTTACTTTTAATGTCCTTAATGAGTGCATTAAGTTAGTTTAGCTTATTGAATAGCAATTCAGATTCTCTTGTGGCTTTCTAGCTTCCTCTCTCCCTTTTGTTCCTCAATCCCGTCTCCCTCCCTTTTAGATTCTCTCCATTCTCTACTTTTAACACATCAACAGTTTGCCACAATTAACAATTTCTACTAACAGCTTGTCATGATGTAAAACAATGCAATTGGGAATGCCATGTAACCTTGCCACTCCTAGCAAACACAGCTGCCACATCTTTGGCTTCGAAGTGGTGTTGGAGATCATGGCAAGTTGTGTTTTAGGTGATCCTGGTCCAATATCCTTAGAAATATCTTCCCATACGTGAGATGGAATGGGAAGGGTTTGTGATAAATATGTTGGACTCTTTACATTGTGCTATCGCACATCACATTGAACTACCATTTATTTAATGCTTCAGGGCCTCCCAATAACATTGGAGCTGTGCCTGTCATAAGTGTGAAAAAGCCCAAATGGCCAAATGTGACTACCAAAAGAGGAAGACAGGAATTTTATGCATATTGCTTTGCAATAAGCGATTATTTTCACCTTTCAAACAGGGCAAATCATACTTCTGAGGGGTTTTTAACCTGTTCGTTAGTTACATGTATCTCTGGTGATTGTTAACCTAGTACGTCTGTTGGATGGCTTTTTATTGGATTATAATTCTATATCATGAATTTTATTTTTAGGATTGTTTTATGCTGGCCATCAACCTGCTGCTTATGCTTTGGATGTTTTTTTTTAGAACCATTCTGTGCTTGATTGAGTTCAATCTTGTGTCCTGCCAGTTTGATATTTTATAGCTCCGTTTGGTAAGCCCGTTGGCACAACGGGTACGCTTACCGAGACACTTTTCCTCTCATATAAATTACCTCGGAATCTGTGTCCGTTTTCCCAACAGGCTATCCAAACGGAGCCTATATCCATAGTCCTTGATCAGCTCTTTTTGTGTTCATAAATATGATTTGCTGCACTTTGCATAATATACAGCATAGAATATTTCTTCCCCCTTTGTACAAATATAAAATATTACGTTGGATGTATGATGATAGTCAGTTAGTTGTTTAAAGATGTTTTGCTTTTTGCAGACCATTGCAACAGTATGCATGTTTCTTGCTGGGAAGGTTGAGGAAACTCCACGCCCTCTAAAGGATGTAATTCTTGTTTCTTATGAAATTATTCATAAGAAGGATCCTGCAGCAGTTCAGAGAATCAAACAGAAGGTATATTAATTTTCTTGCTCCCTTGATTTCATATGAAGAAATCTCAGCTAGGTGCTACCATTGCTGAACTGCCTGAGTTGTTTTTTTATGTCTGTGTGGTTTGGTTCTTTGTATCTTCTGTCTGAGCTATTATCTTCTACCTAAACTTTTTGAGTGGTTAAAATTTCTTTTTTACTTCCTGTAATAGATTATATTAGTTCCTGCTGTGAGAATTAAACTGAACACAATTTTGGTTTTTAATGTATCTGAATTTTGCAGGACTAAATTAATTCTTCGCTTCATATTTGTCCTTTTAACATTCTTATCATTTTGTTCAAAATTTGGATTTCAATTTTCTTCCCTGTGTAGTTTTTATAATAGAACCTTTTCTCATACCACCACTATTTCGTGCAACTATTGTGCAGGAGGTATATGAACAGCAGAAGGAATTAATCTTATTAGGAGAGAGGATTGTTCTTGCAACCCTTGGTTTTGATCTAAACGTGCACCATCCTTACAAACCACTTGTTGAAGCAATAAAGAAATTTAAGGTTGCTCAACATGCCCTTGCACAAGTTGCCTGGAATTTTGTGAATGATGGGTATGGAGACAACATTTTTGTTATGCCCAATTGCCTTTCTTTCTCCTGCGCTGAAATTAGGATGTGGTGTGCAGACTCCGGACATCTCTGTGTTTGCAATTTATGCCCCATCACATTGCAGCCGGAGCCATATTCCTTGCTGCTAAGTTCCTTAAGGTGAAGCTTCCATCAGATGGCGAGAAGGTTTGGTGGCAAGAGTTTGATGTCACCCCACGTCAATTGGAGGGTTGGTATCCTTTTTATTATTTTGACTTTTCTGCCAGTAATTTGGGATATAAGAAAATGGAAGATGAATCTACTATGTTTTCATTTCTCTTTCCCTGTTACCTCTTCCCCTGTTCTTCCAATTTTCTTGAAAGAACTTTGTGTGGGATGGTGCTTGAGTAAGAATCAAATGTCTTGTGAATTGAGATTCTTGTACTTACGAAGAAACACAAAAATAGCAAGATCAGTTTAAACAGGTGTAATCAATCTAACAGTTAATATCATTCTCGGTTGTTTACTTATTATCATGAAATACCCTATTGTGTACTTTCGCAATTCGCTGTCTGCAGAAGTTAGTAATCAAATGTTGGAGCTTTACGAGCAAAATCGAGTGCCACAGTCCAATGATGCTGAAGGAGCTGCAGGCAATGGGGCTACCAATCAGGCCCCCACGAAAGGTCCAACCAGCAATGATGAGAATGCAACCACTAACCGCAATTCTCAGACTGGTCCCACGAGTTCAAAAATTGAAACCTCAAAGTTGGCAGCTTCCAAGGTGCTGCCTGAATCATCCGCTACTAATCATGTTGGGCGCCCTGTATCCAACCATAATAGAGGTAGTGATTATGGAGGCTTGGAAATGAAACATAGGGCAGAAGGCGAAGCTAAACACAGTCAACATCATGAATGGGGAGCTCCTGTATATAAGGAAAACTTGCAGGAACCTGCAGACATGGTCAAAGCCCATTCAGGTTATGGTGAAGAGCAAGAAAGCAATGTTGGAAGAAGTGAAATGAAGGAATCTGGTGAATTTAAAGATAAACATACAAGCATAAACCTAGATCACAGAGATGGTACCTCTGGCCGGCCACCTCAGGAGGCCATAAAGAAAATTGATAGAGACAAGGTAAAAGCTGCACTAGAGAAACGGAGGAAAGCATCTGGTCAGATAGCTAAAAAAACAGAATTCATGGATGATGATGATCTCATTGAAAGAGAACTGGAAGATGGGATTGAACTGGCTTCCCAGAATGAGAAGAGCAAGCAGGATAGGAGCCAAAGCTGGTCTAAGTCATCTGACAGATCTGATCATGAGACTATGCAGCATGGAAGGCATCAAGATAACGAAGATGAGCATCATCATGGTATGAAGGGTCTGCCATCATACCAATCTGATCTAAGTAATGTGGAAGAAGGGGAGTTATCAGCACTTGATGACATTGGCGCAGGAGTTCAGTCACCCAAGTCAAACAACCGCAAGAGAAAAGCAGTGAGCTCACCTGATAGATTTATGGAGGGAAAACAATGGCACAATTATGGCCATGGTTCTCATCATCATAACCGTTTTGATTATATGGATGACCGAAACAAAGTCAGCCGGCTGGGTCATACTGAGAGGGATAGCAAAAGGCACATACAAGAGAACCATGTTTGATACTGTGTCTGCAGTTTGGGGTATGTGTCACTTGTATCTTCGAAATGTATCTGGATATATCCCTGCAAAGATCTTGGAAAGCTTTCAAGTCTGCTCCGATGCAGATCCTGAGTTGATGTTTATTACCCTGGTCTAAGAAATCTCTAGATTGAAGGTAATTCTAGCACCCTTCAACCTGGTTGGTTGGACCAATACTTGTATTAATTTTTGCCCTCTTCAATTAATGGGCTGATAGTTCGGCCAATAAAAAAAATTAATGGGCTTATAGGTTGTTATATGAAGTGAGGTATATCTGAATTGAAGAATGACATGCAATGGAATGTCATTGGTGACATGAATGAATATTGCTCATGATCATGATTTATGATCTAAGCAATTTCCCATTGTGGTTAGGTTGTAGAGGATGAAATATCCAGTGATTCTAAACTGGATGTTTGTTCCAAACTGGGAACATTGTTGAATCTCCATGATGAAGCTAGTGAAATGTTTTACAGCTTTCCGAGAAGTGAGTAATATGAATGTCGATCGATTTTTCTGAATGTTTGTACGATCTGGAATTGATATAACATGTTAACACCCTGTAATGCAACTGGGGTCACAGAAATTGCTGTAGGGAAACACAATTATACAGTGCTATAATTTTGCTAAACATTATATTGGAATTCCCAAGCCCTATCTAACTTTTTTCAAATGTCCTTTAATATAATCTCACAATTAGTCCAGCATTAGGACAAAGCAATTTTTCTCTTGACAATCTTTGGCGCAAGTTTCACTTCTGAATTAAGTGCGAAATGATGAAATGATTCTAACATGCACAGTTTTGATTCTTATTAGTCTATACCTTTCTCCATTGAGGTTACAAGCAAGATAGAACTCACATCCTCCCATTTATATAGTAGTTTTTATGTATTAGGTTACAAGGCCATTGGTCTTCCTCCACTGTCTTTGGTCTCCCGAAATAATGATACAAGTATGACAATTTACTGAAGAATTTGACTTGCAATCACTCATTATAACTGTCTGATACAAATCATATTGAACTCCTAAAAAGCATGGCAAATGGGAGGTATACAGTAACGGTACATTTAAAGCTTTTGTTCCTTGTCTAAGCAGTATCTCGGTCAAAAAGAATGAGAGCAAAGAATGAGAATAATAGAAGTTGTGTGAGTGATATTTGCGTTCAGACAAAGGTTTCATGCCTGACTTGAATTTGCATGAAAGAAAAATTTGATCCTGCAGTTAAAAAGCTAAGGAGTGTTGCATGACAAATCTTGGTGATAGAAAAGAGAGTGTACTTGGGGGACAGAACAACTCTTTTCAGTATTGGAAAACATGAAAAAGTGGGTCTGGTGATCTTATGCTTCCAAAATCAGACTCAGATTCACTTCTCTTCAACATCCACCATTGACACCAACATGACCTTGTTGGCTTCAGACATCCAAAAAGTATATGTGAAACACACGTGTGTACCTCAACCAATGGAAGAATTCATTTCCAAGGATTTTACACATTGAAGTTTCAATTATTCTTAATTTTTTGGGTATTATATATGTACTCCTTTTGTTAAAAGTGAGTGAAGAGAAAAAGTTGCTTGGTTTCAAAGCAAGTAAAAGATTGTGCTTTTTATGATTTTGATTTAGCTCTGAAAACTAAACAAGCCTGTGAGGCTCTGTGTTCATCATCCATTAGAGCATAAGATGGCCTTTAATGAAAACTGAGGCATCCAAAATTAGAATCTGTAACTTCTCATGATTCGGTCAATATAAGATCAGAAAAATAATTAGACCGTATCGTATGATGCACTTTTGTTCCCAATTAATTACTTCTTATTTTCACTACAGAATTTAGCCTCGAATCCACCTCTGAATTATTTGTCGTTTCTCCATTTATTTTCCTTATTGTGTTTGTGTATCATTACACAGTTCGAAAAAGATCAACAACTTGAATATATTGTTACCCATATTTTTTAATTTTTATATTAAAATTATACATAATCTTCTATCCATTGCCAATATCAATATAAATCCTCCACAAGCTTTCCTAAAGTTATAGGAACCAAACTCAAACAAATTTTTGTAGATTTTTGTTAAAATTTCAGTCTTTTTTCTTTTTTAGATATCGACAAAATTCTTTTTAAAAATAGAAGTGATGCCTGTAAAATTTTAAGAAAATTCGTGAGAAGACTTTGTAATCAAGTGAGACTTTAGGAATGTCCTCTATTAGATATAATGAAGGCAAAAGATAAATTTCTCAATAAATCAGAATCATCAGTTATAAATGTTTCTCACATACTCCATTCATCTAACAAGATAGTTTATGTGATCTTAACAAATTTTATAAATTAAAAATCCCAGTGCATTATGTTAATTAGAAATTTTATTGAGAGGACATGTAAGATATAACAAGTATATCAGCAAAAGGCAGATTCCTACATATGATATGAAAAATTATGGGGTGTTATTACATGAAACTGGAACATTTTCTTGAGCATTTCACAAAAATTGAGTAAAATGGTTTTGCTTATGACTTAATAATATTCCCTTATTATAGATTTTATGAGATACTGCATTTGATCATTAAAGTAGACATAAACTAATTAATTTGTAGAAATAAAAGAAATTATTTTAGTTATTTGTAAACATGTGTGTTGATTTGTCAGAAATACCGTATATAATTATTTGCATTGGAACTATTTCTAACCTCCCTAATATATGTAATTAACAGGGCTAATTTGGTAAGATATTATAAATTTAGAAGATAAAATTGATTGAGATTTTACAGTTAAAATTAAATTAAATCTTCTAACTAGTTTCTACGTAGATTTAGGACCGAAATGAGTATATGACATTGTTGGATGATATATAGCTTCTTAGATAAATGGAGAGAGGGAAAATAAGAAACATTAATGTGTTGCATAAGGTGGAACCATTAATTAATCCTTGAGTTTAGAGAGAATCAAACAAGTGGGAAGAGGGATATATATATATATATATAGAGAGAGAGAGAGAGAGAGGGTACCAGATACTCCGTACAGAGGCGAAGAGATAAGTGTTTGCAACGTAAGAGATGTATATATAAATATGGTTGCTGTATGTGGCAAATAGGCTTCTAAAAAAGATGAAACTTTGATGGAGAAGCTACCTTCTCTGTATTCTGAAGATGATACCAAGTGAGGTAAGAAGCTAGGAATCTTTATTTTTTTTCCCTCTTCTCTCTTAACAAAACATCGTGCCACTGAATTTGAACCCTATTCCTCTTTTTATATTATCATATCTGATCTATAGTAACATTTTTCCAGATAACCAGCACACACACACACATATATATATATATATCACTCCCTGTTCCCTTTTTATCCTCTTGCATACCACTCTCTCAACCGAATCCTAATTGCACATAATATATCACACAATATATTACATCCTGCTTAATATATATGTAATTGCATGTGATATTTGTTACTAGTATTATTATACATATGAAGTTGTGTGTGAAAAGCTCTCTAAGTTTGAAATAGAATGAGGGTAATAACACTTGACTCCTTCTTTCTGTTACTCATTTTAAAGGCATTTCCTGTAGCTTAGATAACAAGAATATGATTTAGTTAAGGTGGTAAGAATAAAGTGATCAGATTGATGTACATAGTAATTAAGTCCGAGACATAATAATATACTTCTTTCGGCCCTAATTAAATATGAAGGGAAACTTTTAGGTGCATGATTTTATCTACAATGCAGGACACTATTGCTAGGCAACAAAGGTTGATCTAATCAATAAATAATTAGCTTATAACTAAGAAGGTTGTGGGTTTAAATCCCGCTGTCGATATGAGGATCTTATTGATAAAGAATTTGTAAGCGCTCTCTGATTTTCAAGACATGCCCTAACCTGGTGAGCCTATAGAACCTAACTTTTCTAAATTTTTTTGCACAAAAAAATGCGTATGACTATATATGCAATATTAACAAGTCTACTTCCAATTTACTCCTTAATTTTTTTTTTTCGTTTTCATAAGGATGCATTAGTACTCACTACTCAAGTGTGATTAGTCCATGTTCAAATTGACAACACCAATCTCTTGATTATGACGATCCAAACTTTAATAAATGAGAAAAAAGTGTTGAAAGAATTTCGTGTAATTTTTTATATTTATGTAGTAAACAAAGGAACTTCCTCCATCTCTTTTTACAAGTCCTGGTTTGGATTTTTCATTTTGTTCTTAAATATGCCTTCATCCAAATTTTAAAGTACAATTACTACTTGTTTCTAATCATACCTCTATTAGAAAATAAAATTTATATTTTAAATAAAGTTAAGATTTAAAATGCAACAACAATAAGCATGGGATGGGCTACATATAGATCGCATGATGTCATTAATTTATCAACAACCATACCCATAGATAGATTATTAATCAAAAGATCTTGTTTGATAATTTTTATTGAGTTTTCTCTTTTGCCTCTCAAATTATTTTCAGAGGACTTAAAACTGTGATATTAAATAAATGGCAAAAATGAAAGGAAAAAGTAACCACGACGTATTAAATATAATACATGCATTTTGCTTCATTCTTAGTCTACGAGAACTTATATATAAGGATGAAGAAGGGAATAATTGAAAACAAGTGGACTATTTTTTCACTATTAGAAAAATCAGAATTAGTGATGGAAAAATCAGGTTTAGTGACAGAAGTTTCCGTCGCTAAATCTGTCGTTAATTAGCGAGGGAAAAATCCGTCGCTAATTTAGCGACAGAATTAGCGATGGACAATTTCCCTTGCTAATTAGCGACGGAATTTTCCGTCGCTAAATTAGCGACGGAAATTTTCCATCACTAAATAGGTTATATTGTATCGCTTAATTTGATAATTCCACGCTAAATTTGACAATTCCGTCACTAAATAGGTTATATTTTACCATTAAATTTATGAATTCCGTCGCCAAATGTTGATTTGACAATTCTTTAGCTAAATGCCTCGCTGATTTTAGATATGAATCAACTACGTATTTGCAAAAATGTTTATAAACAAATCATGTTCAATCACACAATTGACCCTAAAATCAAAATTTAAATAGTAATATCAAGTACAGTGTCTAACATGGCATTTAGCACATCTATCAAGTACAGTGTCTAAATCAAACTAAAACCTAAATGTATTTTGCTAGAAGGATAGTCCTCAACTATTTGC
>JANTPZ010012487.1:0-11016 GCA_025593235.1 Vachellia pachyceras | reverse complement strand
AAATACATAAAACATTATATATTAACACAAAATTTACTTTCAAATAAAAAATAAATTACATGAAATTTTACTGAAATTTGTTAAAAGCATACGAATTTTCCTATTTTCAAAATGTATTAAAATGATTTGAAAGTACAAATATTTTCGTGTAATTTATTCATTTTCTTAAAAACATATTATGAAAATTTTGAAGTAGAAATGAGCACATAATTTTAATAAATATCTTTGAAAAATTGATATCTATTAAAAAATTACAATTTTTTTTGAAAAACTTGGAAAGAATTGTTTAAGAATTGCACTCATATTTATAAAAATAGTGGATGGAACAAACCTTCAAACAAATCCCTCCTTCCTCTTTTCTACTTTTTATTTCTTTCTCTTTCCTCTTTTCTACCTACTTTTTTGTCTTGGAATCCGTAAAAGCTAATAACTTCTCAAACATAAATCACTTTTCAAAACCTAGGTTTTACCTCGGAATCTGTAAAAGCTATTTTCAAAATCACATCCAAACAAACTCTAAAACTATTGATGGGTCATGAAATGTCTCTCAACATCTAATGTTTAATTTCACTGAAAATGACAATTCAATAATGATTGATCACCCAATATTTCCCCAACAAATCACTCCTTTTTAACCTCTTTTTGGTAATATTATTACATCCTACTTATGCTAAATTAATATTTTGTTTAAGTAATTAAAATTAAAGAAATCCACTTAAATTGATTTAATTGTAGGGATTCTAAAATTTTGAACAAAGTGATTGATAATTTCACTCATAATTTTTTGGGAGTTTATCTTTTTATCGCAGTAAAAAAGGTTCATTGAGAACCTGTTAAAATACTTTTTAAAAGAAAAAATTTAAATAATGTTTTTACTTTTGGTTAAAACAAACCTCTTTGCATTAAATTTATATCAAATTTTATTTTAATTTCTTAAATTTTATAAATGTATTCTTAAAATTGAGGATTGAATAAGTTTGTTTAGTTGGACTTTTGATTTTATTACAGAAACTCTCGAGCCTATTATAGTAATGTAGGGCTATTTATAATTTTTTTAATCATAATGAATGGACTTTTAATCTCTTAACTTTGATGCTGTTAGTTTTATACGAAGAGAAATACTCACTTGACAAATTTAAATGGTAACTCTTTAATTAAATACTGATAAAACATTCTTTAATTTTAAAATATAAACGATCATATTAAATAATTAAAATTTATGCATGTTCTATACTTACATGTACAGTATAATCATCGATAAGATAAAAGGAGTGGAAAAATGCACAACGAATATGTACATTTATTTCAAAACTACAAATTTGAAGTTTCTTAAATTATAATGAGCAAGAGAATTTTCTTAAATGATACTTTTAAAAAACAATAACAATATTTTTGCTAAACTAAAAAGAATGCAACATGTTACCTTCTTGCAAGTCAAACTGTATAATAATAAAATAACTATATTTATTAATAAAAATAAAAAGAATGTTAGTGTAGGATTTGATTAAGAGGAGGTGAATTGGTCACTTTATAAATTTTAAAACTTTAAATCACAAAAGTAAGAACGAAGTCACCGAGAGTGACAAAGAAAGATGAACATGGAGATTTATCCTGATTCGATCCTCTTGACCTACGTCCATTCCTCAGAGCACCCCTGAGATTTCTAAATCCACTATCAACACCAATCTGAGGCTTCTCAAGCCTGTACAAATGGGAACTCACTCCCCATTTCACTTTTCACTAAAACAGAGCGACTCACCCTCTGTTTTCTATCTAACTTTCAGCCCAACAAGCTCAAGGCCTCAATCTTAAGTTTTTCACAGATTTATAATGAATGTTTGCTCAAATAAACTCTCTCAAAAGTAGATAGCTAATACTGAAGTACAGAAGGAATATTGAAATATTTACAGAGAATGTAATAAATGACTTTCAATGTTCAGAGTGTTCATCATCTTTCTCTGTATTGAATGCTTGGCCTTTTATAGTTGAGAAGTAATGAGATGTCCATTAGACTCCATTAATAGCTGTTACTCTCACCAACGATCATCTGGTTTGCCATTAATGCAGCATTTAATGCAGTTTGAACGATGAGTGATGACGGCTGCAGATAAACGTTAAAGGCTCTGAGTCTCAGAATACGTCTGGGCTTCTTTCTTTATTTAATGTTTCAAGCTTCTGCATTTATGAGAACAGATAGCATTCAAAATGTCATTACACAAATAAGGAAAGTAGGTGCATAGCGTAGGTGAAATGTGTCAGACATAAAGCTGTCAGAAAAGTAGTACTCGAGTTTTGTTTTTCAATACTCGAATGATGATCAAAGAAAACAAGTGTAATTTTGAACTTTACTCGAGTTTTAGATTCAATATTCGAGTTTGTAAAACACTTTTTGAAGTAACTCAAGTGTTTGTTTAAAGTGTTGTAGAAGTTTTGAAATTTAACACGAACACTCGAGTGTTGTATTTGAGTACTCGAGTGTTGGAAACACTTTCAGCTGCTACTCGAATTTTTAGTAAGAAGTTTGAGTCATCACAATACTCGAGTGTTCAGATTATAGTACTCGAGTGTTGTCATTTCTTTCACCATTACTCGAGTTCCCTAGTGCAAGTGTTGTGTTTGTTTAGAAAAGAAAGCTCGATACTCGAGTACTGACAACACTTCCATTATAACTCGAGTGTTCTGCTTCAAGTGCTGTGCAGTATTTTGAAAATAAGGCTCGATACTTGAATATTACAACACAATACTCGAGTGTTGCCAACACTTCAACATCAATACTCGAGTTTCACTTGAAAGTATTCAGTTATAAATTATTTCAAGCTCCAATACTCGAGTGTTTCAAAAGAATCACTCTAGTGTTGACAATACTTCAATCTTATACTCGAGTTTTCTACTGAGAGTGTTGAAACACAGAAACATTTTAACTTACAATACTCGAGTACCTTCATTCAATACTCGAGTATTCTCATCACTTTCAACAATAACTCGAGTGTTGTTTAAAAGTATTGAAGTTTATTACACTGAAAAGGCTCAATAATCGAGTTTAAAGACACAATGCTCGAGTATTCTCAATGCTTTCATACATACTCGATTATTGAGACACAGAACTCGAGTGCTTCTACATAAATACTTAGCAACAACAAATTTAACTTCATAATTCCTAAAATCACAAATTAATCATTTTGTTATCATCAAAACATGGCATCAATTATTTACATTCATCCTACAAATTTAATTTTGTAAAACAATATTTTATGAAGTGCCCAAAATGCCCCAAAAATGATTCACTTTATTAAAAATATACATGTGTTAAAGAATTTTTTTAAGATATCACTTCTCTGTTTTTTTTGTCATTTTAAGACGGAAATCTATCGTCATTTAACACCCTGAATCAAAATACTCTAATTATATTTATGTGGATCCCACTTTACCTTCAAAATTGTTTTGCCGAATAAAATATAGATGGATGAGCTAGGCGGGAGAAAAATAGAAATTATAGAAAAATTTTAAGAGATATATAAGATTCAGGTAAGATCGATAAAACATTCTGATAAGGGAGTGCATAAATGATGTAGTGGATATATGAATTTCTCATTGTAAGATATCACTTATAATCATGATGGTCTTACCATATTTGATTGATTATTAATGCTTGAACATGTCAAGGTTGACCGAGGAGCGTGTCGGTAACGTTGATACTTCATAGTATTTTAATTTTGTTTACTGATGTTGGCTATTTTTTCTCTAATAATATTTTTATGTTATTTATATAAGAATTACCATATTAACTGTATCTTTTAATACTAATTATTAAAAATATACAAGACTTTCATATATGGAATATTTTTATTTTGACCAGAGTAAATATTTTTTTATTAAAGATATATATATATATAATATTTTTATATAAATATTAGTTATATGAAAAGATATTATCATATTGGTTATATCTTGATACAAAATATGATAAATATCTACACAGGCCCTTGCAATCTTCACTCACATTTTGCTTCATCATCTTCATTGCATGTTCAGCTTTAGAATTAGAATACAGGTTGAGCCAATCGAACCGATCCGTTTAGACCCGTTAAATTAATTTTATTTTATTTTTGTTTGAGGCACTTTTTGTCATTTCAATTTCTTCCTATATTTACTTACAAATTTTAGAAACAAATCATTTTAAATTAAACATTAATTCATTGTCTAATAACTTGTCTCTATTACTATATCTTTTTACTTTTTATTTTTAAATTTTATTTCTATCTTTTTTATTTTGATCAAACCTTATTTCCATTTTTTAGGTTAAACGTGTTTGATTGTTTCCACATATAAGTAGCCTTTTTAGAAACAACAAAATGTTATTATTTTGCATTAAATTTGTTTTTTGTCAATCATATACCCTATAATAATATGAAAATAAAAATGATGAAACATAATTTTTCTTACTCTTTATATTATAATAACTCTTTATTTTTTTCAAGTTTGAGAAGAAACATTTTTAACTAAAACGCTTATTTCTAGTTTTGTATATGCCATATAGATACACATATACATGTTTTCACTTATCGAATCCCTGTTCCCTTTAATTTTAATGTCAAATTTGTTATATTGTTTTTCATATATAAACTACTTTTTTAAGATCAAATTGAAAATTTATTGTTTTTATTTGATATATTTGAATAAAATGAAAAAAATTGTTAAGGAAGCCTATGACCTGCAGGTCGATTTGTGACTCATGTGCTAGTTTGTGGCCAACGAGCTAAGGTGCTGAGCTAAAAGATTGAGTAAAATAATACTAGGCTTTAATCTACAGTTTCATTTCTTTTTTTGCCAATAATCTACTATTTTATTTTTTACAATAATAACATTTAAGCATCATCTTATGTTTCATTATAAATCATGTGGCTATTACAAAAAACAATTTTCATATGTAAATGTTGGAAATTTCATTCATAATATATTATTTTAACTTTATTTCTCTTAATTTAATTTTGATAATGTTTACGTCTTAAATTATAAAATTTACTACTTAAAATTTTAAAAAATAAAAGGAAAATATTATTATTTTTTTGTTAAATAGGCTTAAAAGTCTATGCGCCAACCCGAGCCTAGCAGTTCGAGGAATGTGCTTTAAAATTAGATCCTTTTAAGTTAGTCAGGCCCATTTAAGCTCGAGCCCGTAAAGGGTCTACTCTTTTTCCCAGCTTTATTGAGCTCATTGACTCACTTTTTTTTTGTTACAGATGAAGGGCGAAGCTCTAGAACATCAAGAAAATATTAAAACAAAGGGGATTGAGATCCCAAGTACTCCTTCTGAACAAGGTCCCTTAAGAAGGTGGGAACCATACTAAAAAGAGAAGAGTTGTTAATGCCTTCTTTAGCTAAGCTGTCAGCAACCTGACGTAATCCCCTTTTTTGAGAAAAATATTCTTCTTGTTTGCCATTCCACAACATGTTGTAGGATGTCGTGGTTACACAGTTCATAGTCAAGGAGATAAAATTATGATCTAAGCCAACCTCCTTAAGAACTTGACTAAGGAAGTCCCATCAAATACGATCATACGCTTTCTCTAAATCAATCTTCATTGCCATAAATCATCTCTTTCCTTTAGCTTTATTCATGATGTGTAGAACTTCCTGCCCAACAATGATGTTATCATGAATTTGTCTCCCTGGTATAAAACCAGATTGGAAGGGAGAGATCAGATCGCCCATGATGTTCTTTAATCTCTTAGTAAGGATCTTTGTCACACATTTATAATGAACAGAACATAAAAAAAATAGGTCTAAGGTGGCCAACTACCTCAGGATTCTCTCTTTTTGGAATGAGAGAGATAAGTGTCTTAATAGATTCTAACAAATCTTTAGTACCCATGAAAACACCCTTGACAAACTGGCAAAGAGCATTTTTAACTGTCACCCAATTCGATTGAAAGAATATAGGAGAAAATCCATCAAAACCTGGAGTTTTATAAGGTCCCGTAGAAAAATAGAATGTTTAATTTCCTCCTCAGAAGGAATCACAACCAAAGAATGCAAGATAGATTGATCTATGCATGGGAAAGAAGAATTAGTAGTGAGCTTGCCTTGTTCAAAATCATCAAGATCAAAAAGATTCTTGAAATAATTAACAAGAGAATGCAAATCCTCTTCTTTCTCAATTTACTGACCATAATCATTTTTAAGAGCAATGACCCTATTTCTTCTCCTTCTCATAGAAGTTTTAAGATGATAGTATTGTGTATTACGATCTCCTTTAGTAATCCACCCAGCTCAAGATTTTTGAAACCATTTCATTTCTTCAAGCTTAAGGATATGATCTAGCTCCTGTTGAAGCTCAATCTCAAGATTCTTGAAGAATTTGGAGAAGGGATAAGCCTAAGACTTTTGAATACCATTCAATCTATCAAGCAACCTCTTTTTTTTCTGTTCCACAAACCCAAAAACTTCTTTATTCCAGCTCAAAATAGCAGATTTAAAAGTATTCAAATTAACATGAAGATCACCTCCTTTATCCCAACAATTCTTTAAAGTCATTAAAATTTTCATGAGCCATCCACGTAGCTTCAAAACGAAATGACATATTTCATGTTCTGTTTAAAACCCTCTTTTTTAAACAAATCACAAGAGGGTTATGGTAAGAGAAAATACTACAAGCCAACACTTTAACAATACAATCAAGGAAAATACTGAGAAATCACTTTTTTTTTATCGATCTCTCTTTCACCGTCTTCTCTATTTGGTCTCTCACTTAGCAAGTATAAGTTATTTTAATTGATGTTTTTCCTTTAGCCTTTCTTATCTCTTCACCTTACGACTACAAATACTTAAGAATTAAAAGGTGGAATAATACATGTGTAGAAAATAAAAATGAGACAAATTACTATTTAAATGGGATAAGGGGCATGTTTGGGAACGCGACCGAGAAGTACTTTTACGTAAGTCGAGGTAAATTATGAAGGTGATATTTCGTTTTGCAAAAAACACTGTTGAACACCCTTTTGGACTCCCTAGAAATATTGTCAAACAGGGTCAAGACTGATAACAAGACAAAACACAGGAATTGTGTTACTACTTAAATGCATCCATACATTTCTAAGGTTAACTACTTATTTATTTAGAATCATGCTTGTATGTAGTATGTTTTTTCAAGTGACTGTTCCCTTAAAAAAACAATACAATCAATGGGACTTGTGAAACAAAAGGTGTTAATTCTTGATAATATGGTAAATTAAGGTTTAAAT
Organism: Vachellia pachyceras; assembly: GCA_025593235.1. Lineage (NCBI taxonomy): Eukaryota > Viridiplantae > Streptophyta > Magnoliopsida > Fabales > Fabaceae > Vachellia > Vachellia pachyceras. Next base: position 3,775 of record JANTPZ010012487.1, on the reverse strand, counting down.
TTTTTATCACATTTAATGTCGAATAGTGTCTCGAATAAAATTACTTCTATACATGCTCAACAAAGAAAAAGCAATGCGACATATTTTTTTATTGTTAATAGTTGTTTGGCAAAAAAAAAACTGCAGGATGATACAACCATTATATTCAGTAATGAAATCCATTTTTGTTATGGTATATAAATGGATTTTAATTTTAACAAATCCTGTTTATTTTAAAATTTTTCAGCAAAAAAAAACAATCGCCATGTTTGCCATGCTTTGTAATAACATATTCACGTAAGTCGAGATAAAATTCGTCTCATATACTTATGTTGTAGATTATAAATCACAATAAAAAAATTCTAACGCTAATGACGATGCAAGTAGAGATAATGCATTTTGGACCTAACTTGCAGATTTTAACATTTGGTAACTTCTTTCAAAATACATTCTGAGCAAAAAAATTTATTTTTTAGTATAATAAATGCACTCTAAATTCAACGTTTATTCAAACATAAAAACATTTTATCAAAATACATTCTCTCAACGATTTTTTAATCATGTACAATGTTGTTGTTGAGGATTTAAAAGATACTTACTTTACATATGGCAAGACTGACGCCAAAAAGAAATTGATGCTGCGACAAAAATAAAGAAGGAAGCTTAAAGTGTTGTACATGTTCTTGCCTTTGCATCTGACATAAAAATAATCTTACATTTTCTTTTGTCTGAAATATAAAATTCAAATTTCATAATTTAAAAAAGTGTTGTTTTGAGAAGGAAAATTCTCCAACAAGAAGTGAGAAAAGGCTTACACAGAAGCGAGACCTTGGGGAAAATAATTTTATTTTTTATTTTTATTTTTTTTTGAAGGGTTCAGAGTTCAGGCTTGAGATTTCTCAATTTTCTCGTGTCTTCTCACTCGACCGCAAGGCTTGAACCCCAGGCTCGTCTCCGATCACCGAGATCTCTGCGTCTTCTCTTGTCAATGATTGATCTTTCTCCTATTATTGAATTTAGCTCGCACTATACTCCCTTGTAGATCCTCGTTTGATATCTTATTCCCCCCAAAATTTTTGCGTTTCGGTAACCCCAATTTCGCCGGGAAGTATTAAATAATCGTGATGAACGATCTCGACGGTCTCTTAGCCGCCGATTTTGGGTTCAAGCCGCAGGGCAAAGCGGCCCCGATGGCTGCATCCAAAGGATCTTCGAATGCCACCAATAGTAGAAGCCTTAACTTCGATTTGGGATCGCGTGGTGCATCCCGATCCACTGGTAGCTTTAATTCCTTTGGTGGTAGCTTTATGGATGATGGTGATTCGCCGTTTAAATTGTCGGGTAATCAGAAGAATCAAGATACTGGTAGTTTCGATGATCTGTTGGGGAGCTCCGCGAGATACTCGAGCAAATCGGAGAGTCGTGGAGCTGATGCATCGTTTAATTTAGATTCCATGTATCCTGGGTCCAGCGATTTTGGTTCCAACTCTATGAACCCCCCTGTGTATGACAAACCTGTCTATGACGATGACATTTTCGACGGCGTCCCGGGGTTAAAAAGCTCGTCTAAAGCTAATCATGATGATGTTTTTGCATCGGGATCTTCAGTCCCAGAAGTAAGTAGTAGCGCATTTGATGATCTTCTTGGTGGGTTTGGCAAGCCCGGGCATGTTGAGAAGAGATCAGAAAAGAACGACAAAAATAATCAAGATTTTGACTGTTTGATACCTGGATTTGAAGGAAGCAGAATTCATAGGGAAAGGTACGATAACAAATTTATCTTTCAGTAACTGAGATGAGATTCTATGTTTATTAGCATGTTGATATAGCGGCCTGTAAATGCAAACAATTCTTGCTCTGACCATGTCCTCGTCTGCCTGCGTATTGCCGTTAAAACCGCACATTAAGCTGTATTTTAGATACACGATGGGATGAATTCTATTTAGTGGTCGAGTATGCCATATTTTTGTTTCTTTTAGCATATGGCCATTCAGTCTGGCGTCTTATAGACCTAAATGCTTAGAGGTTGTCATTCAAATTTTCAGATGCTATTATAGCAGGAAAAAAATAAAACATCCAAACAATCCACTGGGATTGTTAAATTTTTCTAATGGAAGATTTTACTTGTACAATTTCTTTCTATCCGGTGATACGTTATATTGTCAGTCTATTGGTGTCCTTCCTGAAATGTTGAACAATCAAGTATGGCGTTGAGAATATCTACTCATCAAGGATTTTAGAGCATTCTTCTATATTGATCCCCCTTGGATATGACAATCCACCAGTGTGCATACTGATCATGTTGAAAATTCTTTGCTTGCTAGTTATTACTGCAATTCATTAGGTATTAGGATCCCTAAATTTGATTTATCAATGTTATCACGGTATTTACAATCTTTTAATAATTTTGTGTTTGTTATGCCGGTCTGAAGTTTATTTGAGTTGTTTGGATGTTGTTACTGGAAGCTTGTTATACTGGAATACATTCTTCTATGAGGGGCCTGGTTTTTGCTGACTATAATACCTTCTTCTATGAAGCGTGCAGTCTATTTGGGAGTGAAATATTTGCTTTTATTGATTGTAGGAGCTCACGATTTCAATCATGCAATAATTGTTGATATATTTTGACGTTATATATGTACATGCATGTGGATTGTTGCACTATGTGTGGTAGAAATGCATTGTCTAAATTTGAGGGGCCTGGTTTTTGCTGACTATAATACCTTCTTCTATGAAGCGTGCAGTCTATTTGGGAGTGAAATATTTACTTTTATTGATTCTAGGAGCTCACAATTTCAATCTTGCAATAATTGTTGATATATTTTGAAGTTATATATGTACATGCATGTGGATTGTTGCACTATGTGTGGTAGAAATGCATTGTCTATTCAACATTGATTTTTGCAATAATCTATCCAACTGGTGTTTGAAGTAAAGATCTCTAAATAACTTGGAATAAGGACATCATGATTCATCGTTCTTGTATTTATGATTATGTGAATAACTGAAAGTAATGCAGTAAGGTTTTAAGTGCAAGTTATTTGGATGCTTATGATAATGCTTTGACATCACCAAGAGTGGAAAAGATGAGAGTTAAATATCATTAAAAGGATTGCCTTGGTTGGTGGTTTCTGAAATTGGAATATCATAATTTCTTTCCTTTCTTCAACCATAATAAGGAACTCCTTATTAAATTTTTATGATATAACCTATATCAAACACCCTGGGATATCTTCTGCAATTTTGTTTACCATCAACAAGTGCAATGTCATGTATATATTTGGACTGAAAAGGATGAATTTATGTAGAGTGAAATCTGCAGTGTTATATTTAAGTTGAATAAATTAAATACAGTTAACATTTATTGCTACTGCTCTTTGATGATTAGTATGTTGTGGTTGTTAGGGCATTTGTATTTTAACATATTTATTGACATATCACCATAACTTTTATGCAATGCCTTATTCACAGGCCTGCTCCTGATATTGGTTTCTCCTCAGAACAAACTGCCGTGGAATCTAAAACAACCTCCAATGTGACAGATGACCCTTTCAAAGTATTTGAATCAGCTTCAACCCTGGAGTCATCTGCAGGCCACTATACCGATCCATTGGAAGAAATTGGTAAATTTAGTAGTTCCAGAAGCACAAAAAATGATAGTTCATCAAACACTAATGGCAGAGTATATGATGATATCAATCCCTTTGATGGGCTTGGAAAATCAGTACCTGCATTCTCATCAGAGAGAAATAACAGAAAGGATACCAGTCCTCCAAGGACTAATACAAGCTCAGGT
>JANTPZ010012486.1:0-10839 GCA_025593235.1 Vachellia pachyceras | reverse complement strand
AGACATGAAAAGCCACATACCACTGGATTTGGGTATGCAAGGATCACATATTGATCCTAACCAATTACCACATAACAAGGGATTTCCAATGAAGCTGCATTATGTCACATTATAAGTGATTTGTCTCAATAGAAGATGAAATGAAATTCTCATTTTCACATCAATACCTGTCAGATGAAAATCGTGAGAAGTTCTTCATAGGAGGGATTGTTCCAGATAAGTTATTGTAAGAGACATTCCTAAGAAATCAAGAAACAAAGCAATAAGATTCAGAAACAACATAAGAAGAATTGCACTAGAGACAATATTAGATGGGTATACTCACAAAGAGGTGAGACTGAAGCAGTTAGTTAACTGATCAGGAATCTTCCCATGCAAGTCATTATTGTTTAGAATCCTATTATAAATTCCAGCAAAGCAAAATAAAAATAAACATCCTATCCAGAATATACTAGCTGTAGAATGTTGGGAAGAAACAGCTTTAATAGTCAACTTACAGTGAAACAAGATTCTGCAGCAGCCCAATTTCAGAAGGAATGCTACCAGATAGATTGTTGAAAGACATATCACTGGAGGAAGAAACAAAAAAATTAAACATTCATAATTGAACAGGATTTCATGAACGTTAAAACTAGCAAGGTAACAGAAATTACATAATCTGGATGCTTTTCAGATTCCCGAAATCAGCAGGCAAGGGACCAGTAAATTGGTTGTGACTCAAGTTACTGCATAAATAGTGCACACACGCCAGCAAGCACACACATTAGTGAAAAAAAAAATATCAAACTTAGGAAAGCAGGTTTCACTGCAACTTCTTTCTTACAGTGTCAGAAGATGTTCGAGATAACCAACAGATGCTGGAACCTGCCCCGAAAAATTATTGCGAGATAGATCCCTGAAGCATCACCAAAAACGAGGGGGGGAACCTACTTAGCACACTTTATATATAACTTATCATGTTAGAAATATAAAAGTTAAACTTACAGTGTATCAAGATTTATGATGTGGCCCAACTCAATAGGTATATTCCCTTTGAAGTTGTTTTCTGAGAGATTTCTGCAGATTAAAGAAAAACCTTGTATCACTGATCAGTAGACGTCTTCAACAGATAAAATATAACCGTCTCAAATTTTATTTGCCCCCACTTACAAGTAAGTCAGACTCCCAAGGCTGCGGAAGCTCAAAGGAATAGAACCACTTAAGTGATTACCATGGACGTTACTGCAGAAATTTTAATGAAATATTAGCATGGCGATATGAAGGTATAGAACAGTACAAGAATATTAAGAGTCCATGTCATCTCATATAAATCTTACAACTTATTCAAGGCAGTACAGGAGCTTATGTTATGTGGAATAGATCCTTCAAGATAGTTGTTTGCAAGATTCCTGAACCACAACAAGAACCAATTAACAGCTTGATATTTGAAATGTACAGACCATAAGATAAAACAGCATAAACTTACAATTCAAACAAATGCTCAAGCTTTCCAAGTTCCTCAGGAATTCTTCCAACTAGTTTATTTCCATTCAATTGCCTAAAAAAACAAATTCTTATCAATAATAATCCCATGAGAGAACAAATACAAAGGTAATTGATGAATTAGAGAAAGACTCACAGGTAACTCAGCTTAGACATATTGCCAAGTTCAGGAGGTATTGGACCAGTGAGCTTGTTTCTATGGAGATACCTGCAGAGAGTAACATCTTAGCACAAAGCAATCGCTAACATGAGGTTTCATTATGGTGTGAAGTCATACTTACAGCTTGCCAGTGAAAGATAAATTGCCAAGTACAGGAGGGATGGGCCCCACCAGTTCATTCTCACTCAAGTCCCTGAAAAGTTCCCAGTACAGTTATACCTGTTCCTGTGGTCAACTTATATACATTTTCCAGAAATGCACTCTCACCCAGAAAAACGATATCTATTATCTATATATTGATAGATACACTTACAAAATAGCAAGGGCTTGCATTAAACCTATCACTTCTGGAATCCTTCCATATAGTCTATTCCCTTGAAGTGACCTATAAAGCAAGAAAAATGATTACTGAACTGCAATCAAGATAATGACATTGAATAACAAAGATTAAGAGAAGAAAATACACTCACAAAGTAGCCACTTGCAGAAATCCAATATTATAGGGGATCTCCCCAGTGATCTCGTTATATGATATATCCCTGCATCTCAATCAAAGGCTTGTGTGAAAATGTGGGGGGAAGGTCATCCTATTAAAGCCACAAGTGAATTCATTGTAGAAATAACATACAGAATTTGAAAGCTTGTACAGTTCCCAATGGTTTCAGGTATTGTGCCGGTCAAGTTGTTGCCTCTCACATCACTGAGAATTTATGTAAAACAACGCAATTTAACGAAGATCAAACAGGGAGGGAACAGAAGAGAAACCTTCAACTTTGTCATTACCCGAATACTTACAAATACCACAGTCCAGTCAACTGACATATATCTGGGGATAGAGTTCCACTCAACATGTTTCCTCTCAACCCCCTGTTTCATAAACATAAACAATTTGGAATCAGATTGACACTAAGAAATATCAAACGTGAATATTAAGAAATATCAAACCACAATAGAATTGCCCCACAATTACTCATACCATGCAGGCTTGAGTATAAATGATACAGACAAACAGTAAAAGAGGCTCACAGGTATTGCAAGACTTCATTCCAATAGAGGAGTCTTGGTATCTCACCAGTGAGCTGATTGCGAGCAAGATCACTGAAACACAAGACGAAGTACAATGAGTAGAACTTATTTCCCGAGCAGCCCAAGCAAGTAAAATACCATTACAAATGCAAACAAAGTTGAAGTAACAAGAAAATACTGAAAAGAAGAATTTCAAAACAGCATCACATAGGACCAAATCCCCTCTTCACTTGCAATCCTTACACAAGCAGATAGCGAAGGAACTTACAGAGTCTTCAGGTTTGGAATCTGGGTTAAGGTTGAAGGAATAGGACCGCTTAACTGATTATTCTTCAGATTCCTGCATTCCCAGCTAAGATTAGGACTCATAATTACAAAAAATCAGAGCATCACAATAAGTGTCATATTCTGGTTTCAAACTTACAAAAACTCAAGTTGCTTTAGCTTTGATATTGAGAAGGGTATGTCACCATACAGATGATTATCAGACAAATCCCTAAATTTCAATACAAAAGGTTATTTTGATCAGCATTTGAATGACAAGGATATTTTGAAAATGATCCTTGAAGAAAGAAAGAAATAGAACAAAGGTTCATACAGGTGAACAAGAGCAACGCAGTTCCCAATTTCATCTGGAATCTGACCAGTCAGTTTATTTCCCGGCAGATCACTATCATTTCCAAAAACATATTCAGATTTTATATATAAATGGAAACATTTCATGAGGGATCAAACAAACTCAAACATACATACATGGATTGCAAGTTTCTCAAGTCACCAATGGCTGGTGATATCTCCCCACCCAGGTTCAAACTTGACAGATTCCTTTGGAAACAAAACAAAGCACTTAAAGTTAATTCAATATAACTCAACTCAAAGTACATTTCCCCTAACCAAAGCCTAAATAACTTTATACATATGCAAGGTGAGAATCAATTCTGACATTTATCATATTTCAGCGCAGTCCAAAGCTTAAGAAAGTGCGTTGTCATTGTCAATTCATCAATACTGTAATTAAGTTTCAGTCAAGACATTTAGAGCAAAATTAAGGGAGATAGAAACATACAGAGTAAGCACGGTAAGGGTTAAATTATCACAGTAAACGCCACGCCATGAACAGAAGTCATCATTGTGCAAGTCATCCCAGTCAAGCAAAACATCAGCTATGTTGGTGAAGGAAGCTTTAATCTCCATTAATGCTTGTCCTATGCATGTGATTAGCATAAAATAAGTCACCACCTCAAAAAACAGCAAGGGAACTCCAATTCTATTTTTTCCCACAGAGAGCTTTAAATTAGTGACTTTCATCTTAAAGAATGTCAAAGAAAATCAATCAGATTATACAAGGTTATTGTAAAGTCAAAGAAATATTATCACAATGTAATATATCTTGAAATTCGTGTGATTATCTTATTATTCTTCATTAATACAGCATTAAAGGTGGTATCTGATAAATTCACATGCCAGCCAATAATAATATTTTAAACCGGTATGTTCTAGGTCTATAACTGCATATACTAAACAAGGGAAAGTACTACGTATTGTTAACATTAAAAGTTTCAAAGAATGAAGAGATTCAAAAATGATTGGAAACTGCAAACAACGGGAAAATAAAAGGCATTGCAAGGGATTTTCTTACTATTTATTTCTTGAAAATTAAAATATACATAAAATTCAAATTATTTCAAGATTTTATTAAATTTTCAGTCAGGAATGTGTTAATTAACAATCAATTAATAAAAAATTTTATTCTTCAAATTAAATTAGTATCTATCAGATAGATTTAAATTTCAAAAATTAAAAATATATTTATTATATGATATGCTCAATATCCTAACTTTGATTATTAAAATCTGGTTCATTCACCGAGATATGTATATCTTAATGTTAATAATGTATATGTATATATCATGTATTTATCATACAAGACAAGTGATAGTCACAAAACATTTGATAAAAAAAATGAAATCGCAACTCATAGTGTATCACTTTTTTTGGCTATTAGATAAGGTTTTAGTAGTTTAAAGTATGCATCTGAAAGAGAGCCAGATCAGTCGGAGAGAATAATTTAACCAAAAATGAAGGATTTTCTACCAGCGGAAAAGGCCTCTCATGTAAAACAGAGGACAGATGTAGCCAAAGAAAGAAGAAGCCAGAGATGAGTTTCACTAACTTAACACAAAAGATTCTATGTTTTGCAGCCAAAAAAAGGAAAAAGAACACCGATAGGGAAAAAAACAGTTTCCTTCTATATAGGTTGAATAGTTAACGTTTGGTGAAAAAAGTTTCCATCATGGCCAGTGGGTTGAAACTCCCACTGCATAAACAGTAAAAACTGTTAAAATGAAGAGTTACTTCTTTGTCAACCATCTGCTAAATGTTCTTACTATTTCATTTTCATTTTGTCACTGACTAGACAGAACGTAAAAGGAACAACGGGGGAAAACGAGTACTTCTTCATCTCTCACATACTCCCATCCTCCCTTACTCTTGCAGAAATGGAGGGACCATAAAGATGACAGAAAACATTTGTGTTCAGTGAGGAGAAGAACAATGGCATGGAGGTAAGGTACCATCAACAAAGCAATGAGGTATACATACAAATAAACACAAATATAGATAGGCACCTTCTTGGCTAATGGATGAAGTAAATGGAGAGAGGAGAAAGAGAAACGCCATTGCTACAAAAAGATTATTCTTTTTCTGCTTCAGCAAACTAAACATCACAAGCCCATCCTCCATTGCAAACAACCTCGAATAGAAACAAAAGACAGCGATTATAGCAGAGCTTGAGTCTTGACCCTTCCTTTGCTTGTTTTTTTCAGAGTGTATGTAGGGGAGGGGAGTGGAGGGGAGGCGAGAGAGAGAGCAGGCTGCAGGCATTTGGCGTGAGCTAGAGGGAAAAGAGTGGAGGGAGTGTAATGAAGAGAGAGGAGGATGGGAAGGACAGAAGAATCATAAAGCCATAATCAGCAGAAAGCAGATTTGGCTCGGTCTGCTACTTATTGCAAAGTTTCAGCCTTTAAGCACAAATCTCTGTAAACCTTTTCGCATTGCTTTTTCGTATAATACTGCATTATCAATAGAAGCATTTAACGTATTTGGCTTCGTTTGAAAATCCGTTAGAAAAACGGACACAGATTCCGATGTATTTTATGTGAGAGGAATTTTGTCTCGGCTTACGTGAGAATGGGTTTTAGGAGTCAGAACGAGGTTTCCAACAGGAAACCAAACGAAGCTATTGTTTAACTCGAGTAATAACCAAAGGATAATGCTATAGCAGATAACAGCCATGCAACAGCTATAGGCATCAAGTGTGTTTTAACCTTCAAGTGCATGTTTGAGAAACCATTTTCTCTAATGGATACGTTTGTCAAGATAAAAACCATTTCAAAATTTGTAAAAACCATCTCAAAATCCATAAAAACTATTTTAAAATCTGTAAAACCATCTCGAAATCCACAAAATGCCTCGAAATCTGTAAACTCCATTCTCCTAACGGAGTTCCTGAACACACACTAAATCCTCCCTCCCCATTTAGATAATAACTGAATACATTTTTAAAAATAGAAATTATTTAAATTAATGCGATAAGAGTTATATACGAAAAAATGATTTATAAAATAAATCTTATTAAATAGTACATATATATATATACACACATGTATATTTTTTATTTTATATCATGATAAAATTAGAATAAAAATAAAATGATAAAAAATAGTTAAAATATCTCATATCATAACTTATACTTTTTATATTTAAGACGCGAGATGAAGTATCTTATGTCGCGATTTAAAATGTTAAAGTGGTAACCTGAAATACATTTTGTGTGGAAAGAATTTTTTTCTCCTTCTCCCTATAATGCATTTTGCTTCCCACATCTCTCGAGCACTACATTTTACTCGAGGAATACATTTTAGCCCCTAAAAAATTATTCCTATACACACCCTTGACTAACTATTGATAGAGAAATTATGACTTTTTATGATACTACTACAAAAACATGTTAATTTTGTGGTATATGCGTGTGTATATATTATTTTATATTGTAATAAAATTAAGGTAAAAATAAAATGATAAAAAGTAGTTAAAATATATTACGTTGTGATTTAGAATTTTTATGTATAAGTCGTGATCTAGAGTATCACATATGTGACTTGAAATATTAATGTCGTAACTTGTAATATTAAGGTTGTAACCTGAAATGCATTCTGAATAGAATGATTTTTTTTCTCCTTCTCCCCAAAATGCATTTTGCTTACAACCTCTCCCAAACACCACGCAGCTGCTAGATGATACATTTTACCATGGGAATGCATTTTAACCACTTCAAAATTATTCCCAAACACACAGTCCGCTAACTATAGATTGAGAAATTATGAATTTTTATGATACTACTATGCCTTGCAGAAAAAAATGTTAATTGTGTGGTATGCCAAAATGATATCTCAAAATTCAATTTTTTTAATTTTGAGAAGTATGTATTTTTACATGTAATATAAAAGCTTCAATAAAAAGTCTATTAGTATTTCATAAAGTCATAAATGGTATTGCTAGCTTTCAGTTTATAATTCGTAATTATAATAATTAATCTCTAATCATTCAGTATTGTTTAATGGCAGGGGAAGAGGTGGTCAGCACAGTGTTTCAAAATGGGAAACACGCTTCCCTCAGCCTCATTGGTTAGCTACTTAGCTGGAGAAGGAAAGAGTATTGGTTAAAAAGATGTAACAATTATAGTTAATGGCCCAAAACTAAGTATATTTATCCTTTGTACCAAATATTTAAAAGTTTAAAATTAATATAGTTTTTTTTGAGAAAATTACTCTTTATTATAAAATCCATTCAAGTTATAATTTTTTTAAAACGCATAGGTTTTAGCGTTAAATGAACAATTTTAGTTTATGATTGAGTCAGCATTTTTCATGTATGAAATGACACTAGTTCCTTGAAAACTTCCCAAAAATTCGTTAAATTCAGTGAGTATTAATTTTTTTAGCATGGGATCATATAATTTTAAAGCAACTTACTAAACTTTTAATAGAGTTTAATTTGTTTTGGATTTTTTCTCAAAAACGATATCATCAAAAAAATTTTAAAATAAAGTAATGTTAACCATTTTATTAAAAAAATTTTAATTGTTAACATATATTTAATGATATAAATATAATATTACCCTATTTTAAAATTCATGATTAGTTGAAAAATAAGCACACCAACTAATTAATGCATGGAAGGCTGACTGTGTTTATTTAATAATACATTTATTTACGTGAGTTAAAATAAAATCTTTCTAACATAAATATTTTAATATTTTAGATCGTTTTCTCGACTACTATTACTATCACACACGTACAATACCCAGCACCACGTAACTGGATGGCTATGATCAACAGCACTATTGATTATTTTATTAATAAAACGAATATTATATTTTAAAATAAAAAATATTATTGAATACTAAAAATATGATTGGATGGGCGTACAAGGATGAGATAGGATCAACATGACTGCCACAAAGCATAGTAATGGCGATGCTGCAGCCTGCAACTGCAAAAACAGCACACAGACAGTGACAGAAAGACAGACACGCCTCTGGACCCGATTCCACCGTAGCCGCCGTCACTTGCTTGTCCTCCGTCGCCCAAGTTTTCTCCTCATTAATGCCACCATCCCATCTTCTCCAATTCCCATTTGCCCCCTCCCTCTTTAGTCTTTAACCTTACATCCACCTCCTCCTCTAGGGCGGGTATTACCTGTTGCCAACGGGTTAGCCCGTCAATTTTTTATTTTTTTAAAAAAAGTTTTACTTAAATTTATTTATAAGATTGTATATTTATGTTATTTTTTTCAATCATATCAATAAGTCTTGAATATAATTTAGTATTACTTTTTTCTTTGTAACAAATATTGGAATAAAAAAAGTAAAAAAGTATTAAAATATATTTTAAAAAATAAAATAGGTGGGCTGACTCGTCAACCCGCGGGCTCAACCCACCTAACCTGCGGGTTGATATTGGCGGGCTGGGCCCAACCAGTATTCTCATCCCTACCTCCTCATATGTATTAGTTTATTTGAATTTCATTTTCAGAATAGTGTTTACAGATTTTGAAGAAAAATTTAGGTTTAAAAAGTTATCTATATTTAGGAAGTTATTAGGTTTTACAGATTTCGAGGAGAAAAGTACGTAGGAAAGATGAAGGAGAAAGAATGAAAAGTATAAAAGGGAAGAGAAAGAAGGAAAAAAGTATGAAAGGGGAAAGAAGAAAAAATAGGAAAGAGAAAATATAGATTTCAAACCGAGATTTTGTATTCAAAATAGCTTTTCAGAATTTTTTTATACTTAAACAAAATCTAGATTTTAGGTTAAAATTTAGATTTTGAAACTAAACTTAGGTTTAAAAAAGTGAAAGGAAACAAGCCCCTGATAATACTCAATCTACTTTTTCTTTAAATTGAGCAAGTGTGATGTAACCAATGAAGTGGTCAGTATAAAAAAAAGAGAATACAGGTTAAAATACTGAAAAACACGCTTAAAGAATGGTTCGAAGTAATATGGAAATAAATTCTCAAACTTAATTCATCATCGGTTCAAAGTAATTTGGAAATATTCAAACTTCCCAGAAAAAATTCAGTTAGAGGTGACCTTATCAATTAAACATACCCGATTCATATCATTCAGACTCTTAGCTTCATTTGAAGACAATCAAGTACTTGGTATTTACTATAGGACTTAACCACTGTTAAATCTTTATATTTTTTTATGTTATATATGATCTATTTTCCATCCCAATCTAAATCTTCAAATATGCAAAATCTTCCTTTTTTCACCTTTTGCCAGCACAAATATAAGATCTTGTATTTTACGAATTAGCGCAATTCATAGAAGTTTGAGTTCAGTGATCATTAATTGAAGCTTTTATAATTTTTTTAAATATATCAAATTTGATTAACATTGACTACTGTTAGAGTGCCAACATTACACAATACCGGGAATCAGGCAAACGACTTATGATATGAGGGAAAATAAAAGGATGATACCAATTGTAAAATAATGGTGTTAGGGATTTCCATTTGAAAGTACATATACAAATCGATTGGCTTGATGTACTAGAAATATAACCACTGGACCAATGACCAGAGAAATGGAAATACAGAAAAGCTAAGATTTACTCTCCCATAGACCCTTTTCTTGTGCATAAATACAAGTAATATAGCTTATTCAATTTTTAGTTGCATATTATATACATATTGACATATTGATATATTAATCTCCAAGGAGACGTTGAAATATGTCCCAACAATTCAGACTCAAATGGCGATGCAAAAGCAGAAGGTGACAGACTGATAATCAAACAACACAAGACTGTAGTTCAACCATGAATCCTCATATCATCAAGTTGTTTCTTACTAATTCCTCAGCAAATTGACTACAGATGTTGACTCATAACAAAGAGCCATAATTCAAATACATTTGTTTCAGTATATGACGCCAGTATTGAGTCAATTCACAAAACACTTCCCCCTTTCATTTGAATTGGAAAAGCTACAACCGAAAACAACAGAAGAAAACAAATAAAACCCGGGCCGGGGGGGGGGGGACCTATGGTTTCTGCCTTCTTCATGGATCAGCGTTATGCCACCCCTTTGTGCATGCAGGAATACTCATGAATTCATCAAATTCTTTTACGTGAATATCACAGCACTTCCACTGCAAAATCACATGGGGAGAAAAAAGAGGTGGGTTTAGTTCTGAAGATCCACAAGAACAATTAAACCCTAAAATAAACAAGCTAGAATATGCAGTAAATTATTGATTGCCCACCCCTCTCAAGCGATCATGAAAAACAGCAGGACCAGGATGGTAGCTGCAGCATCATGATTATCCTTTTCCTTGAATTCCTTACCGCATCCTTGATTTTTGCATTTCTGGGTCGCGTTTATATCAACCATCTTCTTAGGTTGTTTTGGAACAGCACTTGCTTTGCTTTCAGAAGAGGCATTTATAGCAGGATTCAAAGGTTTGCTTTGGGAACCTAAAAGACAGAACGCAGGAAATTTAACTCAAGAAGCTTGACATGGGAATTACATAAAAACAATGAAAGAGTGGTAGGAAAATTCATCACCTGCATATCCAAAAATTAAAAAGCTATTTTACTGCATTTAG
>JANTPZ010012484.1:0-12501 GCA_025593235.1 Vachellia pachyceras | reverse complement strand
ATTTCTTATTCCACCTAAGTACTCACAAGAAACCTACTGTCAAACAGAAGAAAATAAATGAATTTTGACAGAGATCTATCTAAACATAGGGACATCTTACATTAAGAACTGGAACATAACAACCAATTAGTCCGATGATTCTAGCTGATTATGTCTTTCAATACTTATATCTCAGGCACTTGCAGAGAATCCACCTATGTATCCTCACCAATTCTTCCGCAGGCTACTTGATTTGGCATCCGAAAGGTCCACATAAGAATTTCTGCCCTGTTCTTGTCAAAGTGCTTGGTAATTATTACTGTGTGTGTTGTGTAATACAGATAATCATTCAAGTCTCTATCTATATGTTGGTTTGGTGAACGATTTTATTTTGTAATACAGATAATCCATGACGATGGTTTGATCCATGGGTTATATAACTGCGTAACTGCTGCCGTCTTGAACTGGAATGTCAGCTGTTTTTCTATACAATTATATTGTCAAGTCAATAATACAATGTTAAGAGTTGTGAAAATTTGTGGAAGATGTTACTCCATCTGTTTTTTAATATAAAAGTTAAATAATTAACTCTCAGATATTAAGAAAATTGAGTTATTTACAAATATGTGTTCATCTAGTTAAAATACCTTATTTAATCATATGCACTCTTGATGGAAGCCCTTTAACTAAAATGTGCATTAAACAGAAATACTTTGAAAAAATTATAAATTTGGGGATAAAATGAATTGGATTCTTATATTTAGAAATGAAGTAAACTCATTAATTCTTTATAATGTGATGAACCAAATTTAAATTACCATAGAAAAATATGCCAACATTTAATGAATCAAATAGGATTAATTGCATCCAATACTAGTATACGTATACTTAACCAAAGAAACAGTAAACACTCCTATAACTCCTATATTTAATAGCAGAGGTAGTATTATTTATAAGAGAGCCTATAACAAACACCTAAAAAACTAGAATCGGAACCCATTGCATTGTCAAGAGCATTAATAAGATGCATGTAGTTTATAAATTAACAATATATAAATAGTAATTCCATCAATTTCTTAATAGACGTCTACCATGTTAATAATGCAGTCTTTCTTTAATAATTACTCAAACTCAAAAGCTCAAAAAAAGCTAAAAAATTTTACATTTTATCAATGCCTTTGAGATATTGTAAGATTTAAAATAACCGCATTTTCTTGTGTTATATGAAATCTTAAAGAGCAACTAGCTTGCGGTTTTATGGTTTATAGTGATATATTTAATATTTAATATTAATTTTCGATAAGTTATCAATTTATCGTCAACAGAAACCTTGAAGATTAAGGAACCAAGATTCCAATATTTATTTATTGTTTGGCTTTATTTATACTTACTTGTCCTTAAAAATATGCTACCTTAGCTTTCTATTAAAACCCCTAGTTGCTTCATTAATTGTTTGGCTTTATTTATACTTACTTGTCCACGATTAAACTAAGTTGAGCTTTTATACAAGTACAGGCATAAAATATGTATTGAGGCTTTCGTATATTTAATATATGTCTGTAGATACTGAAATTCTATTTATTTAATTATTCATTATGGAATCCTATGACCAATTTGCTGCGAACATCCTCAACCTACTCAGTGTTGATTGGAGTTTCTTTTTAACCAGTACGTACGTTACTTAATATAAGAGCCGGTTGATTTTTTAGAGTGATGAACAAAATTAAATAAATCACTTAATTATAACATACATTCTGAAGTACTTATATGTATCTTATATTATATATCAGTTTATAAATCAAGTAAACTAGTTTAAAAAAAATGATAGATAGATTAGTTAATTTGCTTCCTTAATCTCTCTCAAAAGCTCAGCTGACTCTTATATTAATGAACGGAGATAGTATAATAGAAAGCAAACTAAAAGCTAGATATTTGAAATTATAAGTGGGATCAAAATCTCCAATATTTTCCCAATGGAAGTAAGCTTCTTAGTTCATACCATTGATCCATTAACCCACCAGAGTCGCTGAGTGTACGTGGTTTTTCCACACACACACACACACGCTTTTTCATGTAAAACCCTGAGACTTCTACATTTTAACTTTGAATTTTTTTTATAATAAGGCAAAAATGTTATAATAAAAGTAAAATGAGACACTTTGAGAAGATCTCAAGCAAAGCAAGAGAGACATATCCAGCCAAACAACATTCTCTGTAGTAGCTTCTGAACAGGCCAAGTTAGATTTGAGACCTGCTTCTTGATACACCTAATTTCTAGAGCATCACTCTTTTGAAGAAAGAAAGAAATCCAAAATAGTGAATCGAAAAAAATAGCATATCACAAGCATTGAATTACGAAAAGATCTAGATTAATATCTCACCTTCCCATAAAAATTACTCTAATGATAGAACATTTATGCCCCATTTGGCACTATGGATACTGGAGAGATGGAACTAGAATTGAGGGTGGAAGTGAGATATTGATTTGTTTGGTAAGATGTAAACCAGTTTCATGGAATTACCAATTCTATCAAAAAAAGAGTACCATTTCCTTGCTCCCCCTGAGACCTGACTTCCAGTTCCATGGAATGGAGCTCGGACTATTTTGCTCCTTCCCATCCATTAGCCACCCACCTCCACCACCCCAATCTCCGCCACTGTCATCCTCCACTACCCCAACCTCCATTGCCGTCCTCTGCACCATAACCTCAGTTGCCATCCTTTATCTCCAATCTCTATTGCCGTCGACTTCCATTGCCTTCATTCATCTTCTTCTTCAACCTAGTCACCATGATATGAGTCGCAACCCATAAGCATGACCATCGCTCACCCCAACTTTACTCACCCTCATCCTCCGTCTTCTTCAATGACAAGTATGATTTCGATCTCCTTCAACAAGGATATGTGCCACAAGCACGATTTCAAGCTGTCTCAGTGCTCTCTCTGTTGTAAATTTTGTGTGTGGGTGTGTCAAATCAAGAATCCCACATTATTTGGGATTAAGAGGTGGAAAGAGTTTGCACATGGTAAAAGCCACTGGAGAGAAATCTGGCAATTTTCCCTACCCTCTATATGCAAGTTAACTGTGTATTGGACATCCTATAGAAATAATAATACTATTTTTAAATAAAGCTTTGATTAAGAAATTTTAGCATTTAATATGGAACTCGAAACTTGAAAAGGCCAATTTTTTGTATCAACATTTATTCCTTTATACAGTATAATGATGTATTTAAGTACATGTAGTTATTGTTTTACAAAGAGCAACTTACGATTTTATGGCATGAATATTATGGTTCTCTTTCAATATTATTAAAAGCATCATCATTGCACTTTATGGGATTACAAAGAGCAACTTACGTTTCTAATGGCTATGAATGTGTGGATATTAATTGTATTTTCAATCAATATTTGAAATGCAGCGTATGGAAATAAATGCACGGCTATTTAACGGCACTTGCAATTAACAGTGTCATAAAAGTCTGGAAGAGCAATGAAAGCATTTGGAAGAGCAACGTACAGAGCCATAAAGCTCGGAAGAGCAACGTACATAGTGAAATGAATTGGCTAAATGGTTTAAAAAGAGAATTAGAGATACAATTAGGTGTCCAATAGACAGTGGCTTAATAGATTACACTTTGAATTATTTTTTGGGTGCACTCCTCCTCCTTTGATACAAAATTGTGTTTGCTGAGTTACATTTCTGCTAGTTCTGTTCACCCTGTTCTTGCAGGAAAAATCCGTTTAATTCTGGGAAGTACCGCAACTTACTTTGCCGGTAATCGCGGAATAGCTCTTAAGGACAGTGTCCTGGATGTGACATCGAATTAATTATTTATTTGCAGGTGTTACTACCACCAGAATGAGTGCAACGTCGTAGAGAATCTAAAAGATCCACCTATTGTTTACATACCGAATACAACACTCTCCTCTCCCTCCATGTCGTCGCGCCATTTCTTGGATCTCATGGCTTTCCCTCTGCGACGAAGACGTGAATTTTGTTTTTGGGGTTTGAGTTTGCATGTGGAAGATTTTTCGATATTGTGGTGGTGCAAAGGGAAGGAGGAGAGATTTTTTTGGTTGAGGGTATTTTAATATTTTCATATTAAAATTAATATTTTAATTAAAATTTATATCATACTTCCACGATAATATCAAACACATTTTATAATCTACTTTTAGTTCCATTTCCACTTCTATTAAAATCTCTTACGCGTACCAACTGTGTCATTAGATACACAACTACCTCCCAACAGTAATTCTTGACATGTTTCTTCTTACTTGAGATGATAGACCAAGCATTAGCTGATATACTAGAAACAGAAGTACTTCGGTTTCTAAGTATAAGACCTTGTTTGCAGTGGTATGAAACGGTTCTTATGTTTAGGAAGTATTAAATAAAATTAGATTCAACCTCTTAATCTGATAATTATAGTTAGGGAAAAGTTAGGTTGAGAAAGATAGAATTTCTTGTATCACTGCAAGAGTAGGCCAAACCTTAATGAAGTGCCAGACTTAAACGTGTTTTAACTTTAAAATATCAATTTATAAGAATTTTTTCCTATTTTTGGGTCAATCACGTTTTACCTTGTGCCTATTTGAGAATGCAGTAAAGAAATGTTTTTACGTAAACTAAGGTAAATATGTGAAGAAAATATCTAGTTTTGCGGAAAAACATTATTGAACGTGCGTTTGACTTTTACAATCGATCCCTAAACAAACCTCTTATCTCATATGGTTTGTTAAGTGGGATAAATAATGGCGGTTAGTCTTGGAAACTTAGAACGTCAATTTGCAAAATGACTTCACTTTTACCTTAACATTAAAGAAAAATGATATGGTATATGCTTCTTCAAGCTTCTTTAGTCTTCACAGTTTCTCTCTCCTTTTGCCTTACCTAGTTGCCATTATCACTGTTTTCTCAAATTTATTTTATCCAACAACACTTGACGTCTTGATCCACACATGCCCAATATGGTACTGAACACAAAATGCTTCATCCTAATTTGTTGAGTTTTTTTGTTCAATTAATCCAAACATTTTACAGAATATATATATATATATATATATATAGATGGCTAAATGGCTAAGAGTAATCCCGGAAGTGATCGGCGATAGAGATCACGAGGCTGACTCTGCCACAACGTCATCCTCTCCACCAGCTTCTGGTCTTCTTCCACCCACACCGTCGGAGAAGCCCTCAGATCCTTCACGACCAGCCACGTGTTGAAGTACTCTCTGAACTTTGTGATAAGCCCATTCTTCAAAGTCCAAACGTGCACCCAATACGCCTGTCCCTCCCATCCCTCCGTGATGACGCAGTCGCCAATGGCAGTCACGCTCCTCGGCTCAAACCGGAACTCGGCTTTGGTCGGGGTGGTCTCGCCGGTCAGAATCCTCATCATGTGCTGTCTCCCCGGTGGACCGTGGAACCAATACTCCAAGTCACTTGCTATCAACATGGCCACTTTGTCCATGTGGCCCTGTCCCAACAACGCCTTGTACAGTGCCCCCACCGTTTCCCTGTTCTGCACCGCCACTTCCAACCTCTGGTCCCTCTCCTCTTCCGCCGGAGCAGTCAGTTCGAGGATGCCACCGGCTGGCATTTTCTGGGCCTGTGATTAATAATTAATTAGAAAGTAGCTAGCCTACTCTTTTCTAATGCATGGGCATGGTGGTGAAGTGTTTAATAGGATGTATTTATAGGACTAAGTGGGAGGAATGTGTCAAAGAATGTGCATAGACGGTGGAGATTGTTTGAAGCATGACATTGGAGATCAGACGGTGTGGATTTGCTCCTAGAACTTGTGGAATGACAAAATAAGTTAAACCTCCAAAATAAAAGGACAATGAAGCCAAGAAAATTCGTAAAAAAATCTAGTTTGAAAATTTTACTGTATAAAAGATATATCACATCCTATGACCAATAAAATTTTAAGTATAGAATAAAGTAATGATTAATTATTTAGGTTCCGAATTAATGAGAAGATCGATAACGACGTGTAGCTAACTTACAAAATCATGTGAGCAAACCAAACACGAGAATACCCATCTATCAGGAAAAAAATCATTTAACGATGAATAAATGGCTATTTTTCGTCGTTGAAACGAGAATTGCTAATATTTTCCGTCGTTAAAATGAGGGCGCTAATATTTTCTGTCATTAAATGAAAATTTTCGGATGGAAAATAGCTATTTAGGATACATTTTTCCGTCGCTAAATGATATTTTTCTGGTAGTGACATATATATATATACCCCCAAAAATTTTGAAAGCAACAAAACAAAATATAATGTAAGACTCATATTTTTCATCGCATTTGTAATTAAATAATAATTTAATTTATATGTTCTTTAATTCGACGGAATATTTTAGGTATAATCTAAAAGGGTCAATTAGCCATTAGGAGTTCAATTATGGAATATGCATGAAGGATCGATGTTCCCGTTGCTTTCAATATTCTTTTTATTACCTTGGACTAAGTATGAAACTGTTAATTATTAGGTTTAGGTCCTGGAAATATTAGAAATCTTGTCCATCATAGTCATAGATGTAACGTGCTATGAGTTAATTTAATTAATTATTTCTTTCCCATGATGCACAAAGTACTGTAATTAAGGGACAATGAAACTTCTAGTCCCTCGAATGTATCTGAATTGGTCGATTTCTTTAAGTTGAATTTTTATCAATTAAATATCTAAATTTTCCCTAATAATACATAATTAACCTTTATGGTTTGGAGATATATAATCCTGAATATACATATGGTTTAACCATTAACCCAAGGATAACAATGTTTTTCATGGATTGCAGGAAAAAAAATGATTATTGGTCCGATGAGATCAAATAAAAATATATATACACATATATTATACTCTCCCTGTTAATCCTATTTAAGTAATTTTCAGTATATTAATACAGATAAAAAAACTTTAATTTCATTAGTTCTACCTTAAAATTCAACAAATTTTTTAACTTTATGTTTATTTAAAATACAACATACCTAATTTAAAAATGGCAATACAATAATAAATAAAAGGTAAAATTGTATATTCATATAAAAATTTAATGGTGTAATTTGTAAATATGACAACAAAATTTACGCTATCTACCCTGCAAAGAGGTCAAAAGGAGTGTGCATATGAGATTATATATAAAACTATAGGGACTTGATTGATAAAAATAAAATTTCAGTTACCAAAATGATAATTTAGACGAACTTAAAGAATTAAAAAAGTTTCATTACCTTGTAATTAGTTAACTTCTTTGAGCTTATTATTCTTTACCGTGTTCTTAAACAATTACCTACAATTGCTAGTCTGTAAAAATACTAAACTCACTATTATTCCGACCAAGTAAAAAGCTAATTACTCATATATGAAAAATATTTTTTTTGTGAACATCGAGCAGATTTGGGCCTTTGGCCCCCCGCGAACCCCCCAGTATCCGACGCCTTTTTCTGAGCCCCTAGCCTTCTTCAACAGACTAGGTAACTCGGGCGACCGACTAATCCGGAGCGGAGATGTATTTATAGGCACACCTCTGTAAGGTGTTTTGTACCAAAGATGAGTATCCCCTCCCCTTGAGCATGACTCCAGGAATCAAACTCGCATTCACCTGGGAAAGTGCCAGCCGTCTTACCATTACACCACAACGCTTTTTGTAGCCAATCATTTGGCTTCATGCGTGTGTGAATTAAATAATGAAGGGCCCACATAAATCTGGAAAAAAATAATGCAATACAAGATTCATGGATGGGCCATAAATATGAATTGAATGCCTGTATCAAAATCAACATGATTGCAGTGGAGCCCCTGGACTTCAGTGTAATTGCCTTGACTGTCCAATTCAAATACAGTTGTAGTTAGAAGAAAAGTGTCACATCTCACAAATTTACGGAAGATGATGTGTGTGTTCATGTAAAAAAACCTTATCATCGTATGTTTAACATCTTGTAGTTTTAAATCAAAATGTATTATGAGCCTGCTTCAATTTTATATCTTTTCTTAATATAGTGATTTAATGATGCCTCACGCTACTGCAGCAGTTTAGTCTGCTTCCATCTCCCATGTTAAATATAAAATTTAGTTAAAATTTAGTTTGCAGTACAATTTAGGGTATTAAGTATTTTGGCAATCTCCCATTAATCTCTCTTGTGTGGCGTATCTACTGATTAATTACTGGGACATTTAGGGGTATGTAAAAATCCGGTTGTTTGGTTCAGTTTAGTCCAATCGAAGTGGTCTAGTCATGTCTGCTCCAATATGAATAAGCAATGCAATGAAATCAGATAAGATTGAATCGGACTAACTGGTTGAGCTGGACCGATTTTTGAACCAAATAATCATGCCACTTGAAGACTCATATGGATTTACAATTAAATTTCATTGTTTTGGGATGATTTTATGTTATTGTAAATATTTTATTATCTTAATTGTGTTCATTACATTCAAATTTTTGGCCTTCCACAAAAAAATGAAAGCAAACTAGGGAATTTGATGTACGAAATTGCTTGGATAGGTCCACCGGTTCAATGGATCAAATCCCTTCCAACCCAACCTCAATTTTCAACTAGACCCAACCAAACCGTGGGTTGTCAAACCCATAGTCCTTCCAAGATGGACTATGAGTTAGACTCTAATCCGATCCAATCTATCCGTTTGCATCCCTAACAAGTACTTATAGCTGAAAGTCAGGCTCTAGTGGTCTAAATCTTGTGTGAATGCTTCACCAGTACATTTGTCTCTACTCCTCTTTTATATCATGGGAGTATTGCCTATATAGAAACCAGAAAGTGAACAAGATGCTTATGATAGACAAGTCAATGAAGAGTAGGGGTTGATTCCAATTATGAAGGCATTAAAAACCCCCTCGTGAGCCTGTGTATATGGTTTGAACATTCCTCTTCTTATCAATCACATTCACAGCAAAACCCCACAAAATTATTGCCTGACACTTGAGACACCAGAACCACCCTCTAAAAAAACCTCATAAATGTTTAACAATAAAAATGATTGGTGATGGTGGAAGCCAGCAGCGTGCATTAAAATTTGTTCCAAAAACTGCGTGGTTTAAATTAATTTAATTATATTAGCTCATAATTAATTTTTTTCAAATAGAATACTTTGAAAACCATTTTAAAAATTAAAGTTCAATAGCTCATTATCAATTATTTTCTAGATTAACATAATTTTCTCTAATAATTTCACAATCAATCATCACTCCATGTCTCCATCCCTTTCCAGTTTTGAGATTCACATATTCTAAAATACTCTCTCCATCAGTTAAGTATCATGATTTAGAATACCTTTCTTTTCAATTATATCATTTAGTAGGGTATATATGGAAGTATATTCTAAATTTTCCTAAAACCGATCACTCTCACAAAATAAGGGCCGGAGGTATAGAATATGTTATGCATCAAATTAGCGCTTAATAATTCTTCATCAAGTTTACAAAAATATTGATCTATATCATAATCTTGGACCGAAATAACGAAGGATTTTAGTTGATGTTCAATGTATATCTAGTGTTCGTTTATATATAGGTCGTTAGATGAATATTATCTCTCAAGAAGTGTGTGAGGGGGAGAGAGAGAGGGAGAGGGAGGAGGGGGGAGAAGATACTGTCTCTGTTTAAAAACACGGTAGAGAATTACTTTTACGTAAATCGAGATAAGTATGTGAAGGAAATTATTTCGTTTTATGAAAAAAAAATACTATTGAATTTGCATTATCATTCTCCAAACGTACACATCGAAAAGGATAGGTTATAAAGGGAAGGGATGTGATGGTTGGATAGATGCATGGATGTGAAAAAGTTGAGGGACCCGACCGATACAGACAAATAATGATTGGGGCAGACGGATGAGGATCCAGCCTGCATCCACCCCCCATAGGCTACAATCAGAGTTCTTAGTTAGGAGAACTAATGGTACTTGAACCGTTTGAATTTGATTTTTTTTAAAAAAAACTATATTTTCAAAAAAATTATTTTAGTGGGTATATAATTTAGAATAAGGCTAATCTGTTTATGTTATTTTTCAAATTTTTTTCCACTTTAGAAAGCCATCATTTTTTTATTTTGTAATTGTTGTGACCTATGCCTTGAGTCCTACATCGAAAGGGCTATTTTAGATTAATAGCCTTATAATTAAGATAATCTTTGGTTACCTAATTTCAACAATTTACTTTTGGGTGTTGTATACATAAAGACTTGTACTCACTACATTGTGCTTTTCTTGAGGGTTGGCCAATGAGAGAGTTCTAACCGAAAGAAGCTTTATAGAAAAAGAATTACATTTTTTTTCAAAATGGTATATATTTTTTACCACTAAAAAGATTTTGGAAAGAGGATTAAGAATATTTCACAGAAGGTGGACTGATTTATTTTTCCCCCTCGACAATGCATTTTTAATTTGGTTCTTTGGAATGGAACGGATTGAAATATTCACAAATAAACAACTTCCTCTCCTTGTTGCTACCCTTGATATATTTTAATTGCTTTTATTTGTGTTGCCAAGATATTCTTAATATAAAATCTAACCTACATTGTAATTTAAAGTACAAACTAGATGTTATGTTCACAGTCGAAAGTAGTGCTTATTTATAAATACGCTACAAAAATTTCATTAGGAGTACTCATTTGCATCTCCTGCAATTACAGAATGAGTAATGTATGGTACTAAAGAAAAATGTAAGTGATGATGTGTGTGTGTGTGTGTAAAGAGGAAGGGTTGATGAATTAAAGAAAGTTAGGTGTGTGAGTTGCCAATTCAGAAAATGCTAGCTGGCATGGATCCTTCTTCTTTCTTTTTTGAATGGGAAATATGGGATTTCACCCCCCGGTATCCCGATCCTTTCGGATCCAGACTAATCCGAGGTCGTCCCAAAATGCGTCGGGACTTCTCAAAATTCGAGCCTACGACCTGACAGGTACGCGGCGCCTTGCCTTCCCCTTGTCAACCAGTCGGATCAGCCCCCTGGGCTGGATCCTTCTTCTTTCAGCTAGGCATATGTATCAGTTTTCAAGAATCACTGCACTTCATCTTCCTCTCTTTTCACTTTTCATCCATATCCAGTAAGCTGGTGTGTGTGTGTTGTGTACATATGCAAATATCTGTCCAACTTCATTCTCATTAAGTACTCACCCAAACTTAATTACCTTGTGTCCAGCAATTGTATGAAAGGAAAATAGCCGAAAAGTTACCTATTACAAAATTTATTATCGGCAGATACTTCAGTATCCAAATATTTGAGTGAGTGCAATTCTTCTTTAGTTGTAATCAATATAAATTCACGTAACTGAAATGCAGGTTGCACATTGATCCTTAAACAAATTGAAGTACTTTTAGGTAATAAACTTTACATTTAGAGATTTTTTTTGTAGCTATTTTGCCTAAAAGAAACCCTTTACAATATATTTTGATTTGAGATTGAATTGGGCCTCGTGCACTTTCAGATCTTCTAGGCTTCACACAGTTTGCTCGTCTTCATGGGCTCTCTTTTCTTTACCTTCTTTTTATTACTATCAACTGTTGTTGGCACTAACAGAAAGCTTGACCAGTCATCATCATCAATCAATTTAGGGATTGTTTGCCTCCTCTTTCTAAAGCCTAGGGTTTAACTGAAAATCTAGGTTTTGTCCAAGCACAAAAATTTTTTTGAAAAGCTATTTTGGTTGCAAAACCTCGGTTTGAAACCTATGTTTTCTCTTTCCTACTTTTTTCTCTTTCCTCTTTCCAACTTTTTTCCTTCTTTCTCTTTCATCTTTCCTACTTTTTTTTTCTTTCTCTTTTCTCTTTCCTACATTTTCTCTCTTCTCTTTCCTCTTTCATATCTACTTTTTTTTTGCATCGGAATTCGTAAAAGCTAATAACTTACCAAACATAAATCACTTTTCAAAATCTAGGTTTTGCCTAGGAATTTATAAAAGCTATTTTCTAAAATCTATTCTCCAAAATCTAAGTTTTACCTCGAAATATATAAAAACTATTTTCAAAATAGCTTCCAAACAAGCCCTTAAACATACTGATCAATGTAATGCCATGTGCTGCATTACCTTTCTCACCGTCATCCACCATGGTGCTCATACTTATCAAGTTATCTCCTTCCCCTTCGTTTATTCTTCTGCTTCTCCATCTCCATCCATCTTCATCTCATATTCTTCATAAGCACCTACTCTTCATGGATAAATTTAGGCATGGAAAAGAAAGAACTTTATGATAGGGGAAATTAAACTCTATGCGCACACAACCTTGCTCCGTCTCTCACCAGTCGTCTTCGCAGTTTGCATAACTCAAGTACCGTGGACTCCTTTCTCTTATGCGCAACAAGAATGATTATGATTGTTTTCTTTACATTTTTTCCGATATTATAGACAATTTCTTTGCTTTTCGGCCTGCAATGAGAATGATTATGATTGTAACCCAAATTCAATGTTTCCTTATTATCAGGATTCTTTGATGCTGAGGTGGATTTAATCTATTCATGTGCTGATTTGGAAGAATTGGCCAATATAAAT
>JANTPZ010012482.1:0-11885 GCA_025593235.1 Vachellia pachyceras | reverse complement strand
TTTATTAATGTATTTTTGGAATTTATACTAATAATTGCTTCTTTAATTTCAATTTTTGGTTAACAGGCTTTCAAACAGGCCATAGGCCAGGCCAGGCCGATAACAGGCCCAGGCTCAGGCCAAAAAATTGGCCTGTATATAGGCCACAGGCCAGGCCAGGCCAGATTCCCCCCAACAGGCCAGGCCTGTTCGAGGTGGAGCCTGGCCTGGCCTGTTCCCACCCCTAGTCAGAACGTAGGCAACATAGAGGAGGACGCTTCACACAGCTAGAAGACAAAAAAAGCAGATTTGTGTCAACGTCAAAGAGAAATTAATAATCAATCATGAATCCAAACAAAAAAAAGGCCCTGGAAATACTTGTCTCACATTAATCGATAATCTTGTAAATTGAATTATTTAATTTTGGTTACTAATAAAATTAATGTCCATGTTTATCAAATAGTTGAAAAATCACGTTTATGCAAGGTGAGGTAAAAATTATTTTATATATTTACTTCATAAATCATAAATTATATTGAAAAATAGTTTTTAACGTTAATTCAAATACCGTCTCATGTCATTCTTAATATTTTTATCATCTAAGTTTCTATGACATGTAGGTATCAAACATTAAGAGAGATTTTTTTGTGGAGAAGGACAAATAGGGCCATCAAAATATGATACTACCAAAATGTTGTCTTGAAATGACTTAAGTTCTATGAAACATTTAGGGACTATTTTAGAATTAATTTTTATTGCGAAATGACTTAACTGCCATCTGTGAAATTAATTGTCACCACCTAAATTGTACTATTGATTTATTGTCATTTGATAAGCTA
Organism: Vachellia pachyceras; assembly: GCA_025593235.1. Taxonomy (NCBI): domain Eukaryota; kingdom Viridiplantae; phylum Streptophyta; class Magnoliopsida; order Fabales; family Fabaceae; genus Vachellia; species Vachellia pachyceras. The sequence continues at coordinate 11,067 of JANTPZ010012482.1, read as the reverse complement.
ATGTTTGTTTCAATTATTTTTATTTCATTTTTTTAGTTTTTCACATGTCAAATTAAGGGCATTTATGTAATTTTACTACAGAATTTAGTCAGTGTCTCTAAAAACTTCACAGTGATCAGGATCTTGATCTAGGATTTACATATAGTAGAGGGTATTTTCATGTAATATTACTTAAAATATAAATTTTGTAGAAATATTGGTACAACTGTAACTATATACGTATATGCATGCATGCATAATCAAATTCGTTGCGTGTATGAATGAATCCAGGTTTATCAAGAGAGTGGGGTGGGATGCGAAGATGGTGAACGAATCATACGAGTGGGTAGAGAAGCAAATAGTGCACAGACCAAAGTTCTCTGCGTTTCAGAGAGCAGTAAGGGACAGCCTTTTGGATGCAGGAATCTCTCCTTTCAATGGTTTCACCTTCGATCATATTTATGGTACCAAGGTTGGTGGCACCATCTTTGATCGATTCGGTCGCCGCCACACTGCAGCTGAGCTTCTTGCTTCTGCCAACCCTCATAAGCTCACCGTTCTCACCTACGCCACTGTCCACAAGGTCGTTTTTTATTCTCGAGGTAAGGGGCCAAGAGCTGTAGGAGTGATATTCAAAGATGAGAATGGGAAGATCCATCAGGCGAATCTGGGGAATGAAAGAGAGAATGAAGTGATTGTGTCTAGTGGTGCAATTGGGACTCCTCAGTTGCTTTTGCTTAGTGGGATTGGCCCAAAAGAGCATCTTCAGGAGTTCAAGATCCCAGTGGTGCTTGATAATCCCTTAGTTGGGAAAGGCATGGCTGATAACCCAATGAACACCATTTTTGTTCCTTCCAATAGACCCGTTTACCAATCATTAATTGAGACTGTGGGCATTACTAAGCGTGGAGTGTACATTGAGGCTAGCTGTGGGTTTAGTCAGTCCAATGAAAGCATTCACTGCCACCATGGAATCTTGTCTGCTGAGGTATGCACGCAATATGTTTGATGAGTTTAGTGAATGAAAAGAGGGAAGGGGAAAAATTGTAGCCCAATTGTTTGATACTTTCTTTAATTAGAGTGGTTTGGAAAATTAATTATTTCATCCATACAGTTTTAAATCACCTGTAACTCATTCCTTACACTATCATTCTGTGAAACTCAGTCATATTATTTTGACTAGGTTGTAATTCAATATTTAAACTTTGACTAGCTGCAACTTAATCTCTAGAGTTTTAAACATTTTATAATTTAGTCCCTGACCTAGGTATTTAGTTGCATGTAATCAAAAAGGGACTTAGTACAGCCGAGTTAAAACTAGAGGGACTGGGTTGTGCTAAGTCAAAGTATGATGATTGAGTTACAAACGACTAAAATTAAGTCAATTTAAACTGAGAGAGTACCAATGCCAAGAGTGATATATGCATGGAACTCAGTTCTTGCCCTTTTACAAATTCATCGGAATTAATTATTCTTCCTTTGAATGATATATCAGATTGGCCAGCTGTCCACAATCCCTCCCAAGCAGAGATCCCCCGAAGCTGTTCAAGCTTTTATCAAGAACAAGCGTGATCTCCCGGTTGAAGCGTTCAGGGGAGGTTTCATCTTGTCAAAGGTGGCCAGGCCTTGGTCTGTAGGTGAGCTCAAGTTAAACAACACCAATGTAGAAGACAACCCATTTGTTACTTTCAACTATTTCAGTCACCCCTATGATCTCCAACGTTGTGTTGAGGGTATCAGAATAGCCACTAAGGTTGTGCAGTCAGATCACTTCACAAACTACACCATGTGTGCCAAAGAAACCACAGAGCAACTTCTTAACCTCACGGTGAAGGCCAATGTGAACCTCATACCCAAGCATCTAAATGACACACAATCACTCGAGCAGTTTTGCAGAGACACAGTGATCACGATCTGGCATTACCATGGTGGATGCCACGTGGGGAAGGTGGTTGATTCTGATTATAAGGTTCTCGGAGTTGACAGACTACGTGTGGTGGATGGCTCAACATACACAGAATCACCAGGGACTAATCCTCAAGCCACTGTCATGATGATGGGCAGGTATGTACTCAGAGACCATAACAGAAAGTAATAAATATATCTTGCAATAAACTTCCCCATCAGGGACATATATTGAGAGGACTCGTTTGTTGGTGGAAAAAAGATGAATCATTAAACATCGTCTTATATCAGAGTTGATAGTCAAGTTTAATGGAAAAATAATTTCGAGAGTTTAAGTAGTTCTGTTTTACTTTTGATAATTTATTTTGTTTATCTAAATGCGTGTGTGAGCAGATATTTCAAAGCATACTTAGCTATTTAGCACAAGTTTGGTCTGGCCGATAAAAGCTAAAGCATTTAGGAAGCCTGTACTATGCACTGGATTTCTATTAAGAAATATTTTGATAGTCTCACGTAATAAAGCATAAATAGCTACTAGACATATTCCGCGAACCAATTCCGCTCATTGATGTACTTCGTCTCAATTTAAAAGTTTAGGGCACTAGCTTGGCCTACCAACAAATATGTATACCATTTTGGGCATCAATAATATGCAGTAGACATCCGTGAAAATTATTTTTGGTTCTCATTCTATCTATATCTTGTGAACTAATCAATTTATATCTATAACAGGTACATGGGACTGAAGATTTTAAGAGAGAGGTTGCGGGAATCAACTTAGGGAAGAGTACTGTATTATGATGGTATAAGAGGAACTGAGTAAGCTGTGAGATTGGAAATTTATGTGGTATATATTTGTTGCAATGGTTGGTAAACAGTGATCGTCGGTAAACAAAGATGTCTTAGTTTTCCTAGGTGAGAATCATTTTGGTGTGATGTATTATTATCTTCTGTTTTAGTTGGAGTCTTGGTTGTTGAACAATTCCAAAGTGTACTTGATATGTCCTGGTTAGAGATCAACATCACATATATGTGATTCACAAAGGATAAATCACTAGTTTGATTCTAAAGATTATCAATGATCTGCAATACTTTAAATTCACCATTCTCGGATAAAACTTCTTTTGAACACTACTACACAAAAAAAAAAAAAAATCAAGTGATTAATTAAAGAACATGTTTCTCTTGTAGTTGATTTCTCAGTCTCAGTAGGCCGTGTCTACAATGTCATTCATGGACCATACTCACAACTAGAGTAGGCACACAGGTTATCTTAGTTGTACATTTACTCTCACTCATTTGCAAGTGTGACCTATAAATAACATGGCAGGCACTGCCTACCTGACAAAAACAAAATTGCAACCATGCTGCTGAGAAGTTTACTGAGAACCGGACCATTGTTGAGCTGAAGATCCATGCTCACTCATGCTCCCTCGAGATAAACTCCTCAGTTTCTGCCAGAACTGCTTTTTCTTTCCTGTAGTGAGAGGCCCCGAAACGGATTGCCTCCTGAATGACTTGGTATTTATATAGTGGCCTCATGAGCTGAAAAACTCTGAGGTTGGTAGTGCTGCTTTGGTTTCATGATCTGAAAAATCCACTATCTCGCCTGAAATTCTTGAAGGTTGTTCATCTACTTCGGCTTGAAGGCCCTCTTCTCGGGAACTACTATATTTTCTTGTGCTTGTTTCCTCAAGCTCACTGCATACCAGCTTCAAAGCCTGAACAACTTCACCCATGAATGGGCGTTGAGAGACTTCCAGTTGAATACACATTGATGCAATTGCTGCAACTTTTACAACAGAATCGACAGTGATTTCAGGCTTTATAACTGGGTCTATGATCATCTCTAAACCCTCCTTACTCGTGAGAAGTGGGCGAAGCCAAGTAACAAGGTTTTCTTGACCTGGTGGTTGTGAGAAATCTACAGGCTTTCTTCCAGTTAGGAGCTCAAGGAGCACGACTCCATAGCTGTAAACGTCACTTTTGACCAGAAGATGACCTGTCATTGCATATTCAGGTGCAAGGTAGCTGCAGAACAATAATATATCAGCAAGGTTAAATTATTTTTAATGTTAACAAAATGCTCATAAAGTAGTATAGCACAATGGTCCATTAAACATAAGAGATATTGAATCCAAATGAGATCATTCTAAAATACATGAAAAATTTAACATGAAGGTCAAAAGGGGGATGACAATTATTACCCAAATGTTCCCATAACATGTGTGGAGATGTGCTTGTTCCCCTCATCCAGGGCAGTTCTTGCTAATCCAAAATCTGAAACCTTGGGTGTAAAATCATGTTCCAACAAGATGTTGCTAGATTTGAAGTCCCGATGTATGACACATGGATGTGAATCTTCATGTAAATAAGCCAAGGCCCGAGCTGCACCAAGTGCAATCTTTATCCGGGCATTCCAATCCAGTGGATTAGTTTCCTTGTCAGCACCTGTGAAAAATAAAAAGAACTAAAAAGTCAGCCTAGAAAGAATTCCCAGGGATTTTGGCTTCTAAAAGTGTGGATACTGGATAATATCAATGAATGAACTTAGCTTTTGATTACCATGCAAGTGGGATTCCACACTTCCATTAGGAACAAGCTCATAGACAAGGCACCGAGTTTGCTTCTCTATGCATATACCTATCAATTTAACTAAATTTCTATGGTGCAGACGGCTAAGCATCTCAACTTCTGCTAAGAATTCACGGTTGCCATGCTGATCATCTCTCTTGAGAATCTTCACAGCCACATCCCTTCCATCATATAGAAACCCTTTATAAACAAGCCCAAAACCCCCTTCTCCTAGTATTCTTGAAGCATCAAAGTTGTTAGTTGCTTTCTCCATGTCATTCAGAGTAAAAGTCTTAGCAGATCCTGTATATGTTGCTGTTCTAGAACTTAATGGTGTAGAACCAAATCCTGGCTTGCTCCTATTAGTCAATGACCTAGGACTCCCTGCTAAGTACAAATATAGCTATAAATTTAAACTGATGAAAAAAAGCAGATAAAACTATACCAACTCGGCAATGTCTCTTGTTGCCAAATGAATTGAATTAATAGCTGATTGGTTTTACCTGATAGTTTTGAAGATGATGGAATTGCGTTTGGAATTCGTTTGGTCTCATGAACACAAAGCCCAATTTTCCTCATACAAAGCCATGCAAATCCAACAAATATAATAAAGGCTGTAAAAGATGACAGCACAATTACTAAAATCATGTTTTTTCCGTTCCCTGTCTTTTCTTTTCTTGGTATAGCCACTCCCAAAGGTTTCATCATTGTCCCATTGTTGTCATTACCAGGTAATAATGGGCTATCGATATTTGAGGGAATTGAAGGTGGAGAAGGAGGAAGACCTGTGCATATTTTAATAAAGAGTAAGAACCAATGTGAAAAGCTTCTAATAGAACTAAATAAATTAAAAAAAAAAGAGTAAAAGGAAACTGGAAATCAATGTATAACCTGGATAATGAACATAGAGTACTTCACAGGCACCAAAAAGGGAAGCATCTGTGTGTATCTCCCGGTGCCAGAATTTCTTATATATTGAAAAAGCTGTTTTGTCATCAAATCTTGATCCTGTGGGTACCAAGTTTACAAGGACAATAGTTTTCTCGAGTTGCTGACTAGCTTCATCAGCTCCCACGATGCGAACCTGGTTATGATTCAGTAAAACACTGGCGGCAATTTCCTTGGCTAGCTTTGACACCAACGGAAAGAACTTGTATATTGACATACCAAGGCGAAGCTTAACTTGAAGTGGGCATACACAACCACAAGGTGATCCGGGAGGTGCATAAGTAAAGGGCTCTGAGCAAGTCACCCGTATACAGTCTACAGGTGAAATTAAAATCACATAATTTCTTAGGATGGGTAGAAAAGGAAACACTGAAATAGTATAAAAAATCTTCTAGTACAAACTGGGTGGCGAATTAAGTTGAAAATACCCTTATTAGGAGGTGGAGGTGGCAGAGTCAAAACAGGTGCTGTTGGTGGAGCCTTCATCTTCCTCAACGGTGAAGGTGAAGGAGAGGGCACTAAGGGACAAAGGAAACAACCTAACTGAGATATCTACCAATCACTATGTAAGATAAAGGATAAGTATACAGGTAATAGCAAAGGTCATACTAGGTGTTTCTCATACCATTCAAGTGGCCAGATAGAACTGCTGGCGATGGTGCAGGTGCAGATAATTTCCAGCCTGCTGGTGAGGAGAAAGGAGATTGTGATTGGAAGACAGAAGGGCCTATACATTCAAGTTTGCAGAATAAATGACAATTATATTAATAATTAATGCCAAAAAGAATTAATTTGACACAAGAATAGTTTCCTGTTATCTTTAGCCAGAATCTAACCTTGATGACTGTAGGTGGGTGGATGAACTGAGTAAGTTGGCTCTGGTGCTGGTTCACTGGACTTTCTTCCGTAATGAGGATGCCTATGATGCAATATTGGAGAATTTACTAAACCATGGGTCTTTTCCCTTACCGGAACCTTAGATAATGACTTAGAAGGTGGAAGTGCAATGTTTGCAGGAACTCCATAAGATGACTTGGTTGGTGGAAGAGCAATACTTTTGTGGCTCCTGGTCCTGGAATAGTGGTGTTGATTGGTGGCTACAGAGAGAAAAAATAGAACATCTAATTTATCATATAGATCATTATTTATTTATAGCCTATATTAAGTTTCACACAAAATATCAAATATGGATGAGAACAGTAAATTCTAAAAAAAATAACAAAAAACATTGATGCTAGAGACATATAAATATATATATTTATCTTCCCAAATGAGATTTTCTGCAGTGGGTACTTGCAGCCAATAATATACTCATTGCCCATGAAGTGGTTATTCCAGTATGGTTTCTGACAAGATCAAGGATTTGATTTTCACTTTAGTAACAATCCCCTAATCTAAGATACAAAAAGGGGAAGTCACATATAGGCCAAATTTTGAATAGTTTCATTTCAATTGAATCTACAGGAAAGTACAAGAAACTCAAATCTTTTTAGAAATTACAATGGCAACAACAACAGACAACAAGATAAGTGGTGAAATCAACTGTAATTTTCCTCAAAAAGTTAATTCTGAACTAATCTGATTTCCTACTTGTTCACCTAGAGAGAAACTCTTGTCCAGGCAAACAAAGCCCCCAAATTCAAAATCTAAATCACATTCTACACCCATCATTGACGTTCATCAGTAATACACTGGACAAACGGATCATAAACACCCATTGCAAAAACAAGTCAGAAACCACCTAAATTGAGCCAATACCTTCATGTTCATGAAAATGTGTGGCACTGATAACTGAATGCAGCTTAATTATCAGGAAAAACAACAGCCTCGACGCCATTTTCTGCTGATGAATTCTAAGATATCTGTCTAAAACTGAAAGGAAGTGAGTGAAAGCAGAGAGAGAAGATATATGCTGAATTAAAGAGTGAAGATCACACAGTAAAATGAGACCCAATAGTTGATCTACCATTTAAAGCAGAGGCATCATAATGTGGAATTAAAATGAGTGAGAAAGAAGATCAAAGATGATGGGGGTAATTGCACAAGAATGGTTTGGTGGGAGACACCAAAGTTTTCGCCTTTTTTATGAGAAGAGCTAAATTGCAGACATGAGAAATGTGGAAGGACTGTGAGCGTTTTTTAAAAGAACAGATCGAAGCATAAAAGCAGAGTAAGATGCTACTCTGAAGCCGCAGAGGACAATGATTTCTCTGTAAGGAGTTGGTGGGGTTAAACACGTGGGAGCTTACATGATGAAGAGAGAGAAAGAGAGAGGGAAGGAAAGGGGGTAAAGAAAGAATGACACGTAAACGTAACAAATCATTAGTACATTGTAATACACTAATAATCCCTTCAATTATTTCATTTTTTTAATAATGCATTTGACTACGAGAACGTTATATCAATAACAAATTTGACTAAGGAAGAGTTGCATAACTAATCTATTATTAGTACTTACAGTTGGATAAAATTTGGAAGTAGTTTGATATCGTGGTTTTTTAATCTTATAGTTTTTAAGTACTTGTTTTGAGTTAATGTTATTAAATACTTTTAATTATCTTTTGTTTTCATTTATGTACTTTTATGTTAAGGAGTTTGAGTTTAATTAAAAATATAAAGATTGATAATAGTATGAACTATAGTTTTTTTAACAAAAAAATTTGTTAAAAAAATCCCTTATCAAAAAATTCATTATCTAAAAATGCATGAAATTTCAAGGATTCAAATGAAACATATCTTTTTCAACCAACACAACTCTTATTTAACTATGCACAACCTATATTCAATCATGTACAAACATATAGTTAATTAAAGATATATTGGAAACAATTAAAAAGGAATCATACCACCTTTAATCATCTGTCCTTTTTTTTAACTATTCAATTATCTTTTTACTATCATGATTAAATTAACACTGTTAATAGAAAAATTGTTAAATCACTTAGTTAAGAAATTGAAATTATTAGTTAGATTAGGACAAACGGGATAAAAAGTAAATTTTATGAGAGAATGAAAAATAAAATGGAAATCTGTACGTATAAAGTAACTCTAAAAATTACTAATGATTTAATAAAAAATTCATAAATTCTAGTTTGACATAGGAAAAAATTGGTGGAAATGAGAGTTTAAATATATTCTCAAATGAAAGGGGTCGGGAAAGAATCCCCATATTTGAAATTTTTTTTCAATTTTTTAGACAATTAATCTAAATTGCACATTCTTAATTTTTTCATTTTAAATTTTACTAAAGGCATAATTTTTTTGATAAAAAAACGTATGCAGTTAGAACAAAAAAAACTCAACTTCAAGCTGTTTAAATTAAACATTGTTAATTAAAAATGCTTAAATTGTAACAACATCACAACATTGTCATGCTTAAAAAAAGTATTGAATAAATCAAAAGAAAAGTAGGTGTTGGAATGGATTCTAGTTTATCCTCACAATAACATAATATGATATTCAACCTTTAATATAAAATTTATTTTATAATTTATTTTTTAAAAAACAGATCTTATATTAAATACTGAAGAAATATTTAACTTAAAGCAAGATGAATTATATATCTTTATTATTTAACCAACAAATTTAGCTTTATGATAAACCCCATAAAGATTCATATGTTCATGTAATATAATATAAAGTATTTGCGTCAGTTTAAAGTTGATGTATTATCTTGCTCCCATTAAGGATTATAAACTATTTTTCTTCAGTTACCTAACTTTAAAGCATTGACATTGATGGCAAAATATCTAAAACAGTCCCACCTTATTTTTTTTCAAAAGAAAAAAAAACAAAAACTACAAACAGTTGCATTTTTATATAGAAAATGATGATTAAAAACTTTTATCAAATTGTGTTAATTATATGAGACTTCTTATTGAGTAAAGAGGGTATTAGTTTTTCTTACAACTAACAAATTATAACAATTTTGGTTAATATATTCCTCCTTTTAAGTCTTTTCTCCAATTTTTTTCCAACAGAGATAAATCGGACAAATTATATATAAACAGATTAAATATTATTATATGTCTAGAGAGATTTTCAAATGCATATATATATAGACACACACTCTAAAATTTATACTCTATTTTCCTGAAATTAAAAAGTACGTTAGGCTAATGTATAAATATAGTTAGATCTGTTAAGATATATTAAGCATTTAGTTAGATTCATATCATATCTCTAATGTATAAATATCATTCGTGGGTACATCAATAATAAATTTGTTCATATTCCTTTATCAATCTAACATGGTATCAGAGCCGATCTAACATGGTATCAGAGTCGAGCTAACAATACAAAACTTGGAAATGAAATTGGAAAATAGGCCATAATTAAACACAAATTGCTAGAATTAATGAAATAACAGGAACATTGTAAAACTTTGTGCTCCTTATATTAAAGATGATAATAAAAACACACAAACGCACACCTGCATCAATTATTATTCTTCAAGTTCATCGATTATCAAAACCTGTCATCACGATGAAGATCAAGCATAGACGAAGAAGGCTTACGATCATGATACAATTTATCATCACCCACTCCATAACTACTATGTTCATCCCTATCACCACTCTTGCTATGTAACGATAACGACGATAAAAGCATCGAATCCTACGCAACCCAATAATTAACATCTTTTAAATGAAAATCCTTATTAACTACCACCACATTCATCATCGGCTCTTGCAGGTGTTAATGTATTGATAATGAGAAACCGGTGATGGTATTGCTCCTGCATTATTACTAACATTAGGGCTATACGATAAGCTGGGATGATGTGGAGTAGTATCAGTGATCTCATGACAATGACAAGGTTGGGCATGAAACACGGTGAGCTGTTGAAGAACAAGTTCAAGTTCAACCTCATGGTATCGGATCTTGGACATGAGTTCTTGGATGTATCTCCAACAACCTCTGATGGGTCCGTGGCTCACATGTCGGACTGAAAGATGATGCTTCGCATGGCTTCGTTTTTGAGGTGGGGCTCAAGGTTTTCGATGGACTTGGTGATGTGACAGATGCCAAACAATTTATAGATATTCATGAATTGACGCTGGCGATCATGAGGGAAGTAGGGAGCCAGGATACAATAGGAGCACACTTCTTACGTTGGTACTTACAGGCCACACAAGCCTATTGATTATTGTTGTTAATGTTGCGGTTATTATTGTTGGTGGTGGTAATGCTGCGAACAATGTTCATGGCAAATTAAGCGAAGCTTTTTGGATAGTTTTTTCATAGAAAGACGTTTTTTTGGGTGGGTGGGAGTGTCTTCGGCAGGGAAGGCTGAGGATGATGAAGAGATGGAAGTTAGGAAGAGATCTCCTGAAATTTCTAGGCTTTAATTGATAACATAAGAGACGAGGGAATTAAAATTGGAATTATTAGATTGAGTATGAATGATCTGACACTCCAGAAGTAGTATGTAAATATTACTCACGATAGAAAAAAAGACCATTGAAATGTGGAAATGACAAATCAGGATTCTGAATTAGCCTAATTCTATATCAGACACATAGGATCAAACATAGATATTAAAATTTGGTGAAAATATAATAATACCCCTCAAATATTTTTTTTAAAGAATAAAGGACAGAAGACACATAATTATTATTACCTATATTAAAGTTGCAATCGAAATTTTCTGAAAGGGGT
>JANTPZ010012481.1:0-15273 GCA_025593235.1 Vachellia pachyceras | reverse complement strand
AGAAATCGCTGAATGAAAGCATTAATTGATTTTGACTGACCAGTTGTTGTCATTCCCGCAAAAAAATGGCTTCTCAGAAATGGCAATGCCCAAAGTGAACGTAAAGTATATAAATTAGCAATGTGCCTGCTAGCATGCAGCCCAAAAGAACTGACCATATCCCTCCAACCTAGTTCAAAATCCTCAACTGACTCAAGATTGTAAAGCCTATAAAATTCAGCCTTCCATTCATTATAACGATCTCCTAGAACAGCACTAAACCAAGAAGGAAATTTTGCTACAATCATCCAAATGCAGAGAGCATGCTTAGTTGCTGGCATTTCAATGGCTAATGCTTCTTTGAGACACATATTTTGGTCTGTTAATATTGTCTGCGGAGCCTTCCCATTGACAAACCCTAAGAAAGCCTTCCAAGAAGACGATGAAACAAAGAAAGCAAAAGAAAACTGCCTAAGTGAATCGTAGAGCCATTGAACTTCTTAAAAATTAAATGCATCCACGACATACAAATTCCATGAATAAGGGATAAAAGAAAGAAATTAAAGAATTTCTCATCAATAATGAAAATTCCTTGCCCATTTTAGATGATTGGCAAAGAAGACCAAAGGATTATAAGAAACTAACTCCATTCCCTATCCTAAGTCATGTGCTAGAAGTTTCTGTTCCAAAATACAAGCCATTTTGCTAATTTTAATTTTCTTTTTTTTTTTTTGGTAACAAATTTTAATTTTAATTTTCAAGAGTAATTAATATGTTTTTCTTTTACTGAAATGGCCTCCTAAGATTTAAAAATTACTGGACTCATGGTCTGCCGATCCATTAACATGTTTTGTTCCCAATGGATGGGAAGTTGCTTTTGGTTGAACTTTGCAATACACTAATCAACGAGCTGGGAGAGAGTTGACTGTATTTAATGAGTGAAAGTATCGAAAAACTGTAAGATTTATCATAAACTAACTAACTTTTAATGATTATCTTGGTGTGTGCGTGAGGTAGAATATATATGAGTAGTAATAAGGAACGGAGTACTCAAACAAATTTGCCCGAAATCAGTTCAAAAGCATTATACAACAAAATTAGATTTACGAATTGACCAACATTATGACCATCTGGCAGATCAAGTAAATCCTGGAGACCACCCTATTGATGTGTTGGCTGTGCTATACAGGTTAAAATGTTTTCCCTCCTTCCATTCCTTTATTATGGTCAAGTCACATAAAGTCTATCAAGAAAAAGATACAAGATATCACAAAGAAAACAGAAGCTGACAAACACAAATAAAAGTGAAATTATATAGATGGAAAAAACCTCTGCACAATACCTTCAATGCCCAGGAATATGACCGTAAGTTTTCTTCTCGTAAAAGCACACAGCCAAAAAAGCAAGGCATTCCATAATTATTCATTCCAACCCATATACCCAACGGCATGTCAAATGCAGTCAGGCGATGTGTTGTATCAAATACCACAGCATCACCAAAGATATCATATGACTTTATTGATGAGGCATATGACCAGGCTATATTCTCTAAACAGTTGTTTGAATCAAGTGTGAACTCAAATTTGAAATTAGGGTCTTTCTCCTTAACATTTCTGCACATTCTTAGTAAATCTATGCTTTCCTCTTCTGGTTCTAATTTCCTAAATGATTGAAGTAAATTCCTCACATCCTTTTCAGTAAAAGGAAGATATCCCGGTTCCACACACTTCTCGAGCTCCATAAGCCGCATCATTTGATGGACAGAAATCCCAGTTTTAGCATACATCAGGATTCGGCTTTTGTCTGAATCTGAAATAGTTCTGTATGCAGGAAGAAACCGAACTTGATTTGGTTCTAAAAGTTCGTGATTATGGTGATTGGCAAAACCGGTAACACGCCATTCCGGAGTGCCCAATTCTGTTGTTTTGCTTATACGCATATAAGCTTGGCATCCGCATCGGGAAGATTTTCGATTTCTTTGGGGTTTACTTTCAGTTGATGTTTTGACAGGAGTGTTACCGGCACGATGGCAGACAAAATAGCGTCTAGTTAGTCCTTTTCCAACACCATCTTTTCCCTCTGTACGGTGTCGTCGAATTGAGAACCCACACCGCTTGGCAAATTCACTATAAAATTCATATGCAGCATCATGAGTGCCAAATCTTTGCCCAATATATGGAATTGAATCATTAGTAGTCTCCAACGAGAGCCTGGTTTCACCTGGTGATTCCTCCGTGCTGCTTGTATCATCCAAAGATAGCGATCGTTGGTCTGATGGATCATCATAAACTACCAACATTGGGCTAGCATCCTCAGACATTATATTCCAGTTACCAGCTTAAGATAACCTGCACTAAACAACACTAACATGAACAAATAGATACAGACGTAAACAACCTAAAATGGCAGGTAAAAAATGATGGAAGTGAATGACTGAGTCTAATCTTGTTGACCAATTAATAAAGCATCACCACACATGGAAGGTGGAAGTGAGACAAATAGGGGGCCTCTATCTAAGACAAGATTGAAAAACAAGTTTTTGCCACCGTACTGAAACCAAAGCAATAAGGAACAAAAATATAAGGTATATATCAATAATATCGAGGAATATGGTAAATGAACTTTCATTAAAGCATAACCAAATTAAGAATTATCGTGTATATATTATATAACACCAGTTTACCAGAACAAAAGGAAAAAAGAAAAACTTAAAGATCATGACATACGATGACTCTTCATATTATTCAAATTATCTGCAATGAGGAACTTTATATTTCTTCTTGCCTCCAAATTCACGCTAAAAGTACAATTACACGGGAACCAAAAAATGAACCCATTATTTTACTACCATCGTAGGCGGACCTATATTACCCTCAAGGGGGGCCATCTGCCCCCACTGAAATCTTTGAAATACGCATAGATGATATAATGCCCTTTTCCTTTTTGTTCCAGATACTTTGATGAAGATGCCTCGGTAAGCCAATTGATTTAGGCAACTCTTCCAAGCCACTGAACAGTGACAATAAAACTCACGCTTGTATATTGCAAGACGCAACTCAAGCCAAGTCATTTACCAAATCATGCATAAAAAATACCTAGAGAATTTTCAAAATCGATAACAATATAAAGAGATTAATAAGCAGAATGCCAATACACAACAAATCCACACTGCACAACAAAACAATTCAAAGCATTTAAATCGGTAGTTATCAGAAAGAAGAGAGCAGAAGTATAATGGCCGATTTCACACAATTGAAGCAAAAACTAGTAATCAAAGTTAAAAGAGAAAAACACAACCATTATTCAAAAGCGTCAATATTCACGATTACACGACCAGATTGAAAGCCAAATTAAAATGAGAAATTTAAAACAAAGTAAGAAACGCATCCTACTCAGGGTTGAAAACCACGCAGGGAACAGTTTCAAAGCCAGGATGAATAAATCAACACCGGGTTTTGGGCGTGAACTAAGCTCTTGGGTTTGAAACTTCTCCACTACTTGCCAAAGAAAACTCAACAACCACACGGGCTAACAACGGCTGACGGCGTCCGACGGCGAGCTCGATAAGTGCGGAACGCAACGTCGACGGAGAAAAATGGATCTGCTGCTTCTTGCTAGACCTTGGCTAGGGCTATAATTATTTTTTTTTCATATTTCTAGTTCTTAATTTTTATATAATTCACATTATATGTAGCATGTATGTGTATTGGATAAGTGGGGGGTAAATTTTTTACTAAACTCTTCCATGATTTTCCCCCCAAAAAAAATAGATTTCATAATATACAAAAATATCAAATAATATTAAAAAATATTATTCTAAAGAGGGTTGGGCATAAAGTTACTATTTAGTATGAAGATTGTACTTCAAAACAATGTTATCCCAAGAATTTGTATAGATTCAATATAAAAGTTTCAAAATGTAATAAGAAGCAAAATTACTCTATTTTTAGTTTACTTTTTAAATGTTAATATATTTAATGATAAGAAGCAAAATTACTCTATTTTAACTCTATGAGCCAATCTTAAATTAAAAAAAAAAAACCTTAGTTCAAGCTTGTTTTTATTTGTTTCAATCCTGTAAACCAAAATAGTTATCATAGAAGGTCCATGCCTCTATGGGGTGCATGCCATCCAACTCGATTTAATTTAGCTTAATTAAGCTCAACTTAGCTCCCAAATTTTAATTGATATTGTCAAGAAAAAATATAAATATTTTTAATAACATGTTGGGATTAGCCAATGACTCAATAATCTCATTAAAAAGGATTGCATTTGCATTGATATTTTAGGCTCCATTTGGATAGTCCGTTAGGAAAATGAACACAGATTCTGAGGTAGTTTATGTGAGAGGAAAAGTGTCTCGGTAAGCGCACCCGTTGTGCAAACGGGCTTACCAAACGGAGCTTTATATTCATAGATTCCGAAGGTGCATAACAGCAACACTGTAGAATTGACTGATACGCATCGTCAACCTCAGCCTTCAGGACTTTGTTCTTCCCTGTTCAAATGTTCAAGCGGGTCGTCAGCTTTTGTTTAATTTTTTCGGGGTGCGTATATTTTAGATTGATTATAGATTCTTGAGATATTTTCTTATTGGATTCACTCCATCTTGATACTGAATCCAACAAATAATGGGTCCGTTTGGCAAAGCGGTGGAGAAGTACTTATGGGCTTATTCACACAAGTCGAGGCAAATATGTGGAGGAGATTGTTTCGTTTTGCGGAAAAATACTGTTGAACGTGCTTATGGGTATAAGCAACGCTTTGCCAAACAAGCACAATATGTTGACAAATAAATTGAATGACATGGATCAGAAAATCAGATTAGTATACAATAATCACAATGACAACAAATTAGAAAGTCGTTGAGTAATTCCTAATTTCATACATGATTGAATACGACGAAACATGAAGCCTATGATATAACAAAGGAGTCTTGCAAATAGAAGGCAAAATATGAAAGAACAAGAGGCAAAATTGCAGAACAAGTCATGTGAGTATGGAGTTCCGAGAATAGCAAGTTTTCGTTTATAGACTTCAACGCCCATTTTTTGGGGATTCACTGTCAGTCGTTTCTCTAGTACACGTCGCTGCCAAGGCTTGTGAATTTTTTAGAGAGGATTACCAAGAGGTTCCGAGTAAAGGAATACGTTATAAAATGGTCTCAAGAGGTTGTAAATGGTAGATGCTTCACTTGTTAAATTGTGCTTCTCAACTTGTCATTAACAACCTCTTGACACCATTTTATAACGCATTCCCTTACTTGGAACCTCTGAGTAATTCTCCCAATATTTCCTCCAACTGTCCAGCAAAATGGGATCTGGTGACTAATCGGTACATGGTGTAAACAGGACACTTCAAGAAACTATAGGGAATCTATGAAAATGTCTGAAGTTCCCCTTTTCTCCCAAAAAATAATAAAAATAAAATCATTTTTGTTGTTGATGCATAGAAATATTATAAAATTTTAGAACAACTAAATAATAAATCATTTTTATGAACGAAATTTCGTGAAGATGTTATAAATCTGAATGTTCTGGAATGAAGAGCCCGTTCTAAATATGTACAAAACAAATCATTTTATATAAAATATCCAAATTATATAAAAAAACATGTATTTTTTAAAGCTTAAACAAATATTTTCTAATTTCTCTCCCACAAAATACTTGATCAATAGTTACCAACACCAAATTTATCGTTATTTTGCCTTTTTACTTTTCATTTTTGTCAACATAGACGAGTAGATGTCTATATAATTGACATAAAACTTGACGTGTTAATTTCATTGGCAACATTTACGGCCTGTTTGGTACTTGATGTGCTGGAATTGAGCTTATAAATTTGGAAATGAAATTCATTTACATACTTTATGTGTGTTTTATAAAGAATTAACCATACAAATCATTTCCACTGAAATTGATGGAAATGACTCGATCAAAATAGTTTGAATTTGTAATTCCAACATATTAGTGCTTGTTTGGGAACTCCGTTGGGAAAATGAATTTTACAGATTTTGAGGCATTTTGGGAATTTCGAGATGGTTTTACGGATTTCAAAATGGTTTTTATGAATTTCGAGATGGTTTTTACAGATTTCAAGATGGTTTTATCTCGACTTACGTGCACCGTTTGGGAAAATGGCTTCCCAAACAGGCACTTAGTGTCTCTCTCTCTCTCTCTTTTTGTCAAAGTTATGGGAAGACTTTAGATTTTTTTTTAATTTAAAAGAGCATTTTGGTCTTTTTCATCTAAAAATTATATTACATTTTCATAACATACCAAACGTACTTTTAAACTCTATCTCCATATATCAATTTGTACTTTCATCAAAATCAATTCCAGTGTACCAAAATGAGCACTTAATAACTACCATTTTTTTTAGCATTTTGCTTTTCAACAGACGTTTTGAAGACCAAGAATACGCCGCCAGAAAATTCAGGTTCTTTCTTCAAATGGCTAAACCCTATCACTATTTGCCCCCAAAAAAATAAAAAGGAAGGAAGGAAGGATGATTTCACATCGATCAAGACAATGTTTGAACTTAAATATAATGAAAAATGCATGTGAATTATATATTAGCATCATAAGAAACTTTTCCCCCCTAACTATTATGCTCAGCTGCTCACTAATTACTACTGCAATGCATGGAAGCAATGCTGCTGGAACATTTTTTTTTTTTCTTTGACCTGAGGAACTGATTGTTATTAACATCTCGGAAAGTAACATCACAAACTCACTTTCATCATCCAAAAATTAACGTTAACATATAAATTGAATACCTCGGATCAGAAATCAGACATAGTAAATAATAACAACAGTAATGACGAGCAACAAATTAGAAAGTTCTCGAGTATTTCCTAATTTCATACATGATTGAAGATATGGAAACAAGGTCCTTGTTAAGTGTAGACCCACCAACGATCTTCTTTATGCAATCTGAAAGTCTAGTATAATAAAGCAACAGCTGAGTCAATGCAGCCCTTAAGATCTCCATACCACACAAGAAGTTGCTGAACGAAGTAATGACATCTTTGTGCATCAGCTCTATTGCAGCCTTCCACCTACTAGCAAAATCCTTCACCAGCGGCTCCACTTCGGCGACAGTTATCGGCTTATTAGAACTTGAAGAGGGGTCCTCAGCTGATATATTATTATTACAAATACTCAAGACAAATTTCAGAAAAATATAAAATGCAGATAAAAATGTCTTGCGGTGTGTCATTTATTATGGTACTCACAGGCTCTGGTCTTCACAAATTTGATTAACTCGTTAAAATGTTCCTGAAGCAATTCTTCCTGCAAAAATGAAGGACGATTTAAAAAAAAATTGTAGATGAAAAGGGTTAAATGATTATATTCCCTATTAAATATATAGGTACGCCTCCCCTTTATGCAAGTTCCCCCCAAAACGCTGGAGAATATAACCCTTGCATTCGACCCGCAGATATAATGGTCTCCTCACCAAAAGTAATTTCTTAATTTGCCACAAGTACTTAGATATGTAGTTCTTACAATTCATTAAGACTTCATATGGTTCAATTTCTGGAAGGGGGAGGGTGAGTTTTAGACATGAACATTCCGTGAAAAGACATGCTATATTAAAGCTGAGTTGACTTTAAACCTCTGTTAACTATGTTTTTCCCTTGCTGAAACCAGAGATTAAAGAAAAAGATTGCAGTTACCACAAATAATGCCGTATTGCTCTTCAGCAGTTCCTCAAAGTGCATTTGAATTTTCCCACCTTCGGTACCTGCTTCCTGAAATCAGACAAGATGAAAATTTTCAGCGGCCCATGATCATCAGTGTTTCTGTGAAACCGCATTGCCAGCAGGTTTCAAAATAAAATGGAACCTTGTCCAAGTAACTTGGTGCTTTTTACAAAAAGCCCTTGACACGTCTTACTTGATGCAGACATGAGGATGCCCAAAAAAGGAAAGGAAAAGAAAAGGGAGTTCATATGCAATTTAAAGTTTCTCATTGTGTCTGAAGCCAGCATTCAAACATGTGTTCGATGTAGACCAGACTTCTTTTCAAAATGAACTCGCTTTATAAGCTCTATAAAAAATGAAATAAAGGGTCAATTCAGAGATTCCCACCTTTAGGACAGCAATGGTCATATCATAATTGTTTATAAGAAAAACAGTTTGCAGCTTTCGTTTTGGAAAATTATTGGCAAGCTTGATAAGTAAGTCGTCAACAGCCATTCTCAATCGTTCCAAATTCAACTCAAGCTGAAACATATAAGGAGAAAGATATTATCACCAATTCACAGAAGAAAACTTCATGACTCTAATTTTTTTATTACACTGACCTGGCCATCTCCGTACTCAACATTTAAGTGGATAAGTGAAGCTGCGAACTCAGCCTAACGTCTCATGACATAGTGAGGATGAACATCATCTTCCCATAACGTCTTTACATTTGCATTACGAAGACTGCTGAGGTGCATATCAAATACCATCTTAAAACGGGGCCATAGGGAGATATTGACCTGCCCAATTGAAGATCCAATATCTGTTATAAATCAAGCTTACCAAACTCTCTATGATATACATGCCTATTGACTCTTTTTCTTTATCAGTTATATCCATTAAAACCATTAAACTGAAGGTTCATTCAAACCAAAAAACGACTTGAGCCACAATTCATAAATGACATAAATGTGCAGTAAATGAGAGAAATATGAGGAAATCAAAACACACTCCACAATATGTCTAGCGATCATTAGCTCACAAAATATATGGAGAAATCATGCAAATTGGTCTATTAATAGTTTATGCATTAGTATGATTTGTTCAAAGAAAAAGAGGGGAGGGGAGATGAAAATTTATAAGACTTTATATTCCGGCAATTTCAAATTCCCATCATGCTTGAAGCTGTACTCCAAAATGATTAACAATTGAAATAAATAAAGTGATAGAGCAGAAGCAATCTATACACCAAGTGTAACTTTTATAAGCTCAAACCAAAAAAGAAAAGTTTGGCATCAAAACTATAGTTGTTCAGTCATCTAGCATTTTGATAATTCTTTTGTTTGGCCCTAGGTTATTATTTTGACAATATTATAGTTCTACTGGCTAACACTATGAGTTAAAAGGAGCCTGCATTTCCCTATGTACCAGGTGAGCTCTTTCCATTTATTCATTAGTTCTGTGTATATATGCTGTTTATTCTGCAATGCTAAATCTCATTTACAGAGATTATAGCTGATCTTTATGTGTAATCTTATTTATATCTAGAATGAATCATCTGCTCCTCCATTCAATATTTGCTTCTCTCCTATTTTCTCTGATTTCAATTCTCTACTAAGCATTAAGCAATGAGGCAGTTTCCTAACTTCCATCCTTTGATTTCAACCACTCCGAGTGAACAGAAAGCTAGATTGGCCCAAAACAAATCCTACAGTTACTCATGAATCCACATCCACTCACCAGAAAATTTTATGAGGGTCTTACATATCAAACACGATTAAGAAAGCATTTTCTAAATAAGCATATAGATAATGGAAACTGACCTTATCAAAATAAGAATCCAAGCATGGAATTCGCCTTCTAGACATGATGAGCTAAAAAGAACACGCAAGTCAGCTACAGATTAAGTAGATTATTTGAAGTTGCACTTAAAATATTTGCCAGATGACAGTACATCTTAATTGTTTGCGAAAAACTGCTGAGGAAAAACGAGTGGTAAAGCTATATCAACAAAATTAATATAAAAACCCATTGTACAATCAGTGTAGTTAAAGGGTTAACATCAGTGACTAAATCACATAGGTACAGTGCTGAAAAAACCCAGTGACACCCTATGAGAAGCGCCAACTTCAGCAAAAGCACTCTCTTGACAGTGCCTTTGGTGCTTCTAGCAAGGCAGGCGCCAAATGCATGTGTAATTTGAAGGTTGAAAGGAAATGGGTAACTTAGAAGCCACATCCAAATATTAAAAAAAAAGCATACGTAAAATAGGAAACTATAAAACCCAACCTCAGAGGTTGAAGGTTGAGATAAAATAGTGATACTAGTAGTGTTTGTGCAAGGCTATCTAATCTCCTCTCTCAAAAATAAATATCACAGGGTTTGCTACCTGATGTTGACGTATTATGCATATCATAAGCATCAGCCCTATGGCATCGTAGCAATTTTGAAGTATTAAACTGAAGTGCTCATCAATGACACCAAAAGGACCTAAAAATCAAAGATCAAATACTAAGGTCATTTGATTTTCTTAATGTTTTATATGCTTGCTCAAAAGATTTGCTAAATAAATACAACGAATACAACAGTAAGCATAAAAAGTTCGTTCCATGCAACATGAGCAAGCACTTCCCCAGTTTACAATACGTTCAAATGTTAAGTAGAAAACATAAACATTGATAAACCTCGTACCTGAGAAGATTTCATAAATTATAGATTCTTCCACAAAGAAAACATCACAAAAATGATATCTGCATATTAGAGAACATAATGTCAACATGCACATAGCTACAGATTTTAAGAGCATTATCACTTAATATGACAATACTAAGAGGCCCAGAAAACTTTTAAGTACTCAGAAGTAGCAGTATCCATAAGCAGCTTCTGCAGGCTCCTGAACAAGACCTCATATGGATATTTAGTGGAGCTGGCTTCAGCTATATGAGGGATCAAAGCGGGTTCATCAATTTCCTGGTAACAAACAAGTAACAGCCTGTTAATTCTAAATAGTTCTCCAAAAGTCCCTAAAATTAAGTTGATAACCATCATATACACTTATTAGCCACTATTAATCATATGAAAGCTGAAAAAATTCATCAGTCCAACAAAAGTAAAGTGAATGCTTTATTGTATAACTTTTTTCCATCTCATATCAAAGCAAAATAAAGTTTATGAATCACTTCGTGAAACTAGCAACAGATACCTAGAGGCTAGAGCCTTGAAAATGATCCCACTCAAAACATGTTTCTTTCTCTTTATACAATTGTTAGCTTTATTTCAAGATATCTTCACTCCTTGAACAGAACCATTGACACCTAAACACAGATTTCTAGGCAAATTCAGTGAGCACTTAGGAAGGGAATCATCTGCAAAAAATACTCCTTTCTAAACTGACTTGTAACTATTGCAGGAAAAAATAAAGGCATGGAGAAACATTCTTCTCTTGTATGAATGCTCTGATCCTTCTATAAATGATGGAAGGCCTATATCTATAGGCAAGAGGCAAAATAAATTTACACACATGCGTAAACACATTCATATATCCCCAGATCTCAGGGGAATATACAGTAATAACATTGAGATCTAATATATTTACATAACAAAAAAATAAATTAAAACTTTATACTTTCATAGTACCTTCAATATATTGAACCTATCCCCAAGAGCAAAAACTGAAGACCGATTCTTCAACGGTTCCCAGACTCTTGTGAAAAGACCAGTGCTTCTTGTCTCCACACCAATTAAATCATTAGATGTTGCAATATCCAACTGTAGTTTCTCTAGAGCTTGTATGTATGCTCGGAAATGTGCACTAAGAACCTGCAAAAATAGCGCAGAATTAAATGCCTCATGAAATTACTAGAAATTTTATATGAAATTATTCCAGCTTCATGCTTCATGAAACTGCTATTAATTGTATAAAAAATTATTCCAGCTTCACGCAAAAGAAGACAGCAAGAATAGTAACACAGATCACCAGCCTCATGCTTCATGAAATTACTAGTAATTGAATATAAAATTGACAAATGTAACCTGGATCTGACGTATAACAGAAGAGGGAGAGGGAAGATGAGAGAGAAGTAGAGGATGGAGGACAGCAAGAAAAGAAGGAAGTAACCAGAGAAAAGAGGAGAAATCAAGGGAGGACGAAATAACTCAAATATCGATATCATTCAATTCATAATCAAAGGCCTGCAATGAAAATTATTCTTATTTATAGAGCTCTAAGCAACTTAAAGCTGACTTCAGCTTCAAGCAAAAGAAATTATGAAAATAGGAAAATTTACTGAACGGGAAATAATCGCATAAACCTAAACTAAATTATTTATTTAAATGATAGTTAAATTTCTAATAAAGATAACGATAAAATTAATGCAGGATCTTCCTAATCTAGGGTGTATGCCAATATTCATCATTAGTTACGTATTCCATCGGGATCACTAGCCAAAATGTTTAGCATCCAAGAAATCCAGAGTAAAAGCCGTTTAAGAGCATTGATCATCCATAGCTTGGATCAGCAATGAAATACTTTGTCAACATAGATTCAAAGTGACAGCTACCAGACAGCATTTATCTGTGTCAGGCTGAAACTGAGCTACTTTCAGTCTCAAATGCTGTCATACCTAGATTCAAATTCCATTAAAAAAAAATTGCACTTTTGGCAATCAGGAAATAATAGTTAGCCAAATTAAATACAAACTAATCTGATGACACATTGGCCACAATGGTGACGTAAGGTCATTAGAAAAATCCAAGCAAAAATAAAATCGAAGGTGATTGCATCTTGAGTCACCAAACCTTCTCTACCCATAAAAGTTTCTCCAACATTTTGGTCATGGAAAATCTTCATTCAATATTCTGATTATAACAGTTACCTTGTTCATTGTATCAACATATGCTGCACGAACTTCATTGTATACCTCCTTGCCATGTTCCTTGAGAAAAGAAACAATATACCTGCACATGCATGCTCCCAATTGTTGGCTTACAAAGAACTCATAGTTAACAAATAAGCACAACGAGTTCCAAATTCAAAAGCAACCAAATGAAAAAAAGATTGACTAAATCTCACGTCATTCTCTTCTTGGCTGGCTAAACAGACAAGTGAGAATCTGACAGCAAGAAAAAAGTAAACCAGAAAAGAAAACCTTGTGAATATTCAGCCACCACATTCTACAAAATTAACAAATACTTTTTGTGAGCACAATCTCGGGTTGTTTAGCTACCTCTGTGCTTCCAAGACTGAAAACAAATAAATTAAGCCTAAATAAATTCAAACCCCAGGAAGCAATGATACTAATACATGACACAGTACGTTGCACGAGATGC
Organism: Vachellia pachyceras; assembly: GCA_025593235.1. Classification (NCBI taxonomy): domain Eukaryota; kingdom Viridiplantae; phylum Streptophyta; class Magnoliopsida; order Fabales; family Fabaceae; genus Vachellia; species Vachellia pachyceras. The sequence goes on along the minus strand of JANTPZ010012481.1, from coordinate 2,276 downwards.
AAACACTGCAACCCATGGAGATATGCAATCGAGAGTCTCATGCCGGACACTATGTAGCTCCACATTTTATGCATCGCAGTTCATAGTTTAATCCGATACAATATCCAGTCAAAAACTTATGGTTGATCATGTTGTAATAGAAAATCGAGATACAAGCTTTTGCACAAGAGAGGTGCATTTGAAGAAAATTAAACGAGCAAACACATGTACCCATTATTGGAGTAATAAATAAGAGCTTATTGAACTTATCCATTAAAATTAGAAAACGATTTTGAGAAAATGTGTTACGAAGAAAAACCATCTTCAGAGACTTAACTAAGGGCTAATTTCATCCAAATAAAAGAAAAATAAGTTGTAACAAGAATTTGAAGCAAACAAAATCTTTTCAGCAAATACATTTTGAAGTTATTAATATTAGGATGTGTTGAGATATATTAGGGATTTAGTTAGATTCTATTGAGATATATTAGGGATATGATTAGTATTGATATTATTGAGATATATTAGGGATATGATTAGTAAGAGATATTAGGGATATGATTATGATTATGTATACCTCTCTAAATGTATAAATATCCTATTAGGGTACATCAATGATAATGATAATTTCAGAATATTTCTTTTATCATCTAACATGGTGTCAGAGCCATTGTTGATACGATGGCTCCGAGTGGAGCGTCTAGGCAAACGTCTCCAGTCTCTGTCTCCATTCATGTCAGACTTCGTTCCGCGTCCAGAGCGTGTCTCCCTGCTCGTACCAGATCTGTCCAGAGCACGCCTCAGTTGCTTACACGCGTTGGCCTAGGAGAGTCAGGAGGTTCCGATCGGCCCGTCCCAGAAGTTTCGACGCCATCCGATGAGCGAGTGAGTTTCACGCGCCGTCTGAAGCTCCAACGTTCCTGTTTTGTCTTTGGCTGGCTCCTGGTGAAGCTCCAGCGTTTCTGTTTTGTCTTTAGCTGGCTCCTGGTGAAGCTCCAATGGTTTCTGTTTGTCTTTGGTACTTTCATCATTTGGTTGGTCCCTGGTGTGACCCTTTACTTGTGCCGGGAATGTGTTGCTGTAACGTCAGTGGTTTTTTGGGCTTTATCAGTTTCTGTTGTTTAGCGTTATCATGTCCATTTGATGTCTAGAGTGAATAAACGGGCTACGTCCACTTTTGCATTAGTTCATTTTGTTGTTTGGGGTACTTGTCCTATTGAGTCTAAAACAGGAGTCGGCTACCTTTGTAACAAGTTGGGCTTGATTAATATCTACGCTCCAACTTGAGGGGGAGTGTTTAGATATATTAGGGATTTGGTTAGATTCTATTGAGATATATTAGGGATATGATTAGTATTAATATTATTGAGATATATTAGGGATATGATTAGTGAGAGATATTAGGGATATGATTAGTGAGAGATATTAGGGATATGATTATGATTATGTATATCTCTCTAAAAGTATAAATACCCTATTAAGGTACATCAATGATAATGAGAATTTCAGAATAATTCTTTTATCATCTAACAGGATGAAAACTGAAGCAGCTGGGGAAAGGGGAATACTCACTTATATTTTAACAAGACACTTTGTTGAAGAATTTGGATATTTGTTTTAGGTTTTCTTAGCGCATAGAGCTTCTGAACAATGAAGTCAAACACCTGAGAAAAATTAGCCATGGTGAGGTTAACTGTTAGCAGATGGCCTCTCACGTTAAGAAAAATAAGCACCAGCAACATAATTATATAAGATCATAAAAAAATAAAAGAAAGAAGTCCTACAAACTCTGTAATAGGATCACACAACCTTTGAAACTGCTTTCTGCCTGAGTTTTTCAAGCTCAGGTTGAACATCTTTTAGAGCTTTTGAAGCCTTAACCGTTGGGTCCACTTCTACAAACTTCAGTTTCTTACTCAAAATCTCAAGGGTTCTCATATATTCCTCATTGACCTGAATTCGAAATATAATAAGAAAGCTACAAGGGTATACAGCGCAATGTGCACATCAAGATTAGAAGTTCATAACATATACTTAAATGTAACAATTAAAACAAAGTTCATTTAGATCAAGATTAGGAAGCCATAGAAGAAATAGAAAAGACATCTCATCAAAATGCCACAATAACTTGTCAATCAAAGTCCCAACACAAAAAATTGGGAATCAATCCATATATCATAAATATGGCCATACTTAATAACATCCAGAATTATGTCAACCTGTTTGATTGAACAAAGTTACAAGTTTCAAGGAGAGAGATCATTGAAATGACAAAAACAAATAAAGATCTTAAGCCT
>JANTPZ010012479.1:0-10776 GCA_025593235.1 Vachellia pachyceras | reverse complement strand
AAAAAAAAGACTCATCAATTAATTAACACTGAAATAATTCTCTGCATCCACTTTCCGTCTGTAAAAATGTTGAACCTATTTGTTTAACACTAATAAAACTATAAAGATTAAAAGGACAATCGAAAGTAAAATGACTATTATAATAGACACAGAAAAAGCAAAAAGAGGGTAGATCAAGGTGGAGATGATGAGATGGAAGCTCCGAGTTTGAAGAAGGAAATGATTGAACTGATCGCAAAGGCAACGAAAGCCAGAAACGCCACAGCAATGGAAGCACTCGCCTTCTCTGTGAAGTCGTCCTTTCCCCAGTTTGATTCCCAATCCTTCACCCTCGTCGCTGCACTTGACGATGCCGATACCAGCAGATACGCCACCACCTATATATACATATCCACAGTTAAATCCATATATAATCTATATTATTTTGCTTCGCTAACATTTAAATGTGGCTATACTTAACATATACACTTGCCTGATCCATGAGATAATCAAAGTGATATCGGAGATTGGGATTGGAGAAGCTTTTGTTTTTAGCAGACACCAGTTTATACGCCTTCTCACAAGCTTGAAATCCTGAATATATACACCCTATCACATTCACACTTAAACAAAACCTGCACCACCATTCATATTCATTCATTATAATTGCTTCAATATTTTCTGTACATGAATGATATAGAAATGTCTGTGTGTGTGTACGAGCGCGCGCGTGACGATGAGTGTGTTTATATATATATATATATATTTATATATAGTACCTGTATTCCTTGTAGCGATCAAAGGAGTCACCAGCCCAACCTTGAGTCCTATCTGTGGCCATGATAGAAGCAGAAACTAGACATAACACCACCTCGCTCATTCTCAACCCTAGCTCCGTCGTCTTCACCACCGTCGTCTCCCTCTTCAACGCCGCCACGGCTGCATCCGCCGGAACTGCTACTTGGGGCTCCCGGTGATGGCAGTTATTATCCCACTGCAAGTCCGGTGTGTTCTGAGCCGTATGGTAGCGTGACCCTGGTGTGTCACTTGGCTGAGGCAGCTCCAACTGATGGCCCCGAGAGTACTCTCGCTTCATGCTTGCCATTTCACTGTTCTTGTTAGTTCTCTGGACTTGTGGAGTTCAATTCAGGACCATGAAGACATAAAAGGAAAGGAAGAAGAAAGACGTGTGAAAAAAAGTTCGAGCCTTTAGTTACTTGGTGTTTAATTTCTCAGCTGTAGGGCCGTGCAAAGTCGATTTTTGAGTGGTTGTTCCACTATGGTCAACAAAGGCTCTGATCAAATGAGATTGCCCAATCATGCAGATCTCTTTGCGTGGCATGATTTTATTGGTGGACAGCCTGCCGGGACAAAATCAAATTGTGCATCTTATATAAGATCCCATCCCACCAAACTGATAAAGTAAAATACATATCCTAAGCATCGTCTTTATGGTCGTCATACTTTCACTTACACCGATCACTCAGAGGAAGCATTATATAAAGAGAGGCTTTGAAGAATTAGAAAGCCTCTCTCTCTCTCTCTCAAACTATGTATAAAGCATTGTCTTTCTGTAGAAATTTTGGTGTCTCCATAATAATGTCCAGACAAGATAAATGGCATAAACACAAATAAAATAAAGAAAAATCGAAGTGGGGGCCATTCCAAAAGCTTAAACAAGATTCGTTGATGAAAGAATTATCTAGTTTTTCTTTCGGAGTACGCTTTCCGATACAAGCGTCTGCTGGGAAGTGGAAGGGCCTCTGCTTTAATAACGTCTTTTCATTCATATATATATATATAAAGAATATCGGGGAAAGCAACCGAGCTACTAATGCCAAATAATGGAGACCTTGCCCTGTTCCTCACAAGGCTTCCTTGTATCTAATTGTTTAATTTGATCTTTTATACTGGAATCTGAGTACTTCAACGTACAAACAACGATAGCTATTTCCTCCCCAACTTTTGAAACAAGAAATGGCCTCCGCACCCAACACGGAGCTCAAACGTTCAGAAATTCAGAAAGTCGCCAAAAGTGCGAGGGTTTATATTTGTTAAAATTGTGTTTTGTGATGATATAAGCCTAGAGGGAGGGTCTGATCCCAAAAGACTGGTTTATCAGAAGAAAGAACCTTCGATTTATAAACTACACCACATGCAAGGTTTTCCGGTGTGGTGTGAGACTCATGACAAATTGCATAATTCATTTTTCTGGTTCTCTCTTCATGGAAAGAGATCCATTTATTATAACAGGACCAGTCAATAAGGAACTGAAGAGTTTAGAATCATTTTCATTCGCATTCCTTGTAGTCACGGTTTAGCAATGTTAACTGGCGTATGTAAAGAATCCAATTGGGGCCCAACTTATGCATTATCCATGTTGTTGCTATGCTGAGTGAGGAACAAATATTGTCCTCCAGTTACATGAACAAGATATGAAGTATGCCACCAACAAGAAAACGAGAGAGGCATGGAGTACAAAACAAGTGAATCAAATACCAAATCGGGTGGGCGGTTTTCTGCTTAATCATTGGTATGTTGATTTTATGCTTTTTATTTGATAAATTTTACAACTCAACCCAAGTTATTAGTCCCTCGACAAATCATCCATCAAAATATCCTGAAGATGTCGAAATAGATTAGGACATTTAATATATTCTTAGTTCTCACTTCTCAACAAGTTAGTTACAATTTGGCGGGTTCAAACATTTATATACAGCAGATGCAGGCTGCTTATAAGTAGGAATGCTTTTGGTATCCACAAAACGGACTTCACCAGGCGCAAAAGACAGATCCCTGTGCCTGAAATACCAAAGAAGAAGAAAGGTCATTAAAGAAGTTGTGAAAGGATCTAATATCATTTATTTATTGCTAAGCGCACACACATGTACCCTTCTACTGGACCTCTACTTATATTCGAAATATTGTTAGACATTAAATGCAGGCAACTCTTTCACTAGATATTTAAACCCTGATTTATCACATTACAAGGGATTACTCCCTTGGGTAGACTCAACTCTCAATATTGGGGAAAGTAGAATGATAAAGTAAATGGTTCATCAATTACCTTCGCAAGTCAAGTCCTATCAAACCAGCCTGAAGAATTGTAATTGTCAGAATCTGGGGAAACTATGACCACAGTATCACCCGAGTACTGAGTTTCCAGAATTGACATGACTTGTGTTACACGAACAAAAACATCACTAACACTCTCATTTGGAGTTCCATCATCCACTGGTGGTGGTTTGCTGTTTGGAGAAATAATGTCTAATGCATATATCTGTGGAATTCAAATTGTACTCAAGTTTCACACATAACACCCTTGTCCTATAAATAAATTCCACTAAGCTAGGATAAACGATGCGCAGAATATGCATGCAAAGCGGATAAACAGAACAATGAGGAAATCCTACTTCTGACATGGATTCCAAGTTTTTGCCTTCATAAGCACCCAACCCACGGGCATCCAAAAAGCTGTATTCAGGAACTATAAAACTGAAACGAAAGATATTAACAAATAACAAGTATACTCAGCTCTTGTGCAGCATAGCCTGGCTTTAAGATAGAATAGCAAGTTTTAAGTGAAAATTGTTCTTCCTAATTTCTTAAGAGTTGAAATCATGTGCGCAACATTTCAAAATGATCCTCTCTGTTAGTGTCACAGTACCAATGGCAAAAAAATAGATAAATTGATCACTGGGAGAGAACAAAACTTTGGTACAATGTTCGTCAATATGATAAGTGGATATTACTCATAGCTCAGAATCAATCCTGTCCTACAAAGTATAGTTATTCTAAGAGATCTAATATTTCAGTTAACTTCAAATGGTAGGACCCGAAGCATTTGATTAAACAAAAAAGAAACAACTTCGATTGGAGACTGTAGAATTTTAAAAGATCAGTGTATACTGGTCGTACCAATGGCAATCAAGTTCAAAAGTTAATTGCCACACCTTCTACTAACTCCATTAACGGATGCAATAATTTCTGCAGTCTGATAGGCTCTCTGAGTAATGGCAGGCCAAATCCAGCAACTCTTATCACAAGCCCCCATTTCCTTGAGATCAAAAGCAGCTCTGACCGACTGCTTCTTACCTCTTTCAGACAAGCCACTATCGACAGAAGTCTTAGCCACCGGGTTCGTGTTAATCACTCCCACGCTTTCGAATTGAGACTCTCCAGCCCTCACCAGAAAATACCTTCCCATGCCACCAACAAATGTCATCAGCAAACCTAAGAGCCGAATGAAAATGGTGGGGTTTAATAGAATTACCGATTGCTGAGACGAAATGGGGGCATCTGGAAGAGACCGCGTGCCGCGGCGACAGGCTCTGCGATGGGTAACGAAATTGTGAAGGGCGGGATGAAGTTGAAGGAGAGGGTGAGTGCAGCGAGGAGGTGGTGGCGACGGAGGTGGATGCGCTTAGAGAAGTCGGGGACAGTGATCGCCGGAACCGGAGGGGATGGTGATGATACATGACGGATAATTTGGCGAGCGTCACCGGGCGCGTACATGCTCATTTCTCACTGGCACGGTACTGCCAGACGTATGGCCTGGCGGGCGTTATCCACTTATCCACTACACCATTTTTAATTCATTTCATTTGATTTTTTCTGATTTAAAAAACTAGACTGTGATTTATAATTGAAAAATTAATCTTTTAAATCTTTAAACTTTTAATTCACTTGTAGGTCAGTGTCTCAAGAATGATGCGTTTGGGATTAACTTTTAATCCATTCAAAACTCAGTCACTGTCTTTTTACTTTTATTTAAAAAAATAGACATTATCAGTCCAACTCAACTCATGCGGATAAGTCATCCAGCAAAAAACTAAAAACAGATGTCCACATGGCTGACAAATCATGATCTTCAACCTCTATCTCTGTGCTTGCCTGATAACGCCGCATTTTCCAACGCTACTGGTAATTATAAATAAAATCATTTTAAAATTTATAAAAATCATTTCAGAATTTATAAAATCATCTTAAAATGCTTATTATGCTTCTGAATCTTGGTCAGCCCGTTGCTTGCCGTCGTCGGATTCCCATTTCCAATGCCGTTCTCAGCCATCTTCTTCTCCCTTCCAAACAAGAATCCTTTTAATGGCTTCAGTGGGAGCGATGGAGATGGAGGTTGAAAATGATGGAGACGATGATTTGGCAGCATGGTGGACATCTGTTTTTCACAGGTAGATGATTTATTTGTGAGTTGGACCAATAAGATTATTTTTAAAAGGGGTGAAGACTAAATTTTAAACTAATTAAAAGTTGCAACTAAATATATTCGAGTTATAAATAAATTAAAATTTTAATGATTAAAAGATTAATTTTATTTTCCAGACATTTAGGGTTTGTTTGGAATCTATTTTGAAAATAGTTTTTACAGATTCCGAAGCAAAACCTAGGTTTTGAAAAGTGATTTGTGTTTGAGAAGTTATTACATTTTACTGATTCCGAAGCAAAAAATATATAGAAAAGAGGAAAGAGAAGAAGAAAAAGTAGGAAAGAGAAAGAAGGAAAAAAGTAGAAAAGAGGAAAGAGAATGAAGGAAAAAAAGTAGGAAAGAGGAAAGATGAAAAAGTAGGAAATAGAAAACTTAGGTTTCAAACCAAGATTTTATAACCAAAATAACTTTTCTAAAAAAATTTTTTCCGTAAGAAGGAAATATAAGACAACTACCAACAACTACCTCGTACCCCTAAGATGTGGTCATCCAAAGATGAAATGTAGAGCCCTGGAGGTAGCGATGGAGCTCGTTTGCGAGATCATCAGCTATCACATTCGTTTCGCCCCTGCGGTGAACAAGCTTGATTATCCATTCCCTCTGCCGCAGACTGAGACTATTTCGGATCAGCTCATGGTATTCATGCATCCAATTATCGCCATCAGAGATTAGTTGAAGAGCTTTAGTACAATCACTGAGTAGTCATACCTTCCTAAAGCCTCCATCCCAAGCTCGGCGCATTTCCATAATTCCACAAATAAGTAAATGAAGAGCATCTTCCAATTATGTGCTGGTTTAATAATGCAACGCCATAGTTCTTTGTTCTGAGGGCAAACTCTAAGCAAATGAAGAGCATCTTCCACGGGGTGGTCGCAACAATTGCACGACGCTAAACTGCATAGACCCTGTCAAAGCATTTCATGATTTGTCACAATCCTATTCTGCAGTAAGAGCCATAAGAAAGACTTGCACCTTTGAGGAATATTTAATCTCCACAACTTACTCGAAAGCGGGTTAGGCGGCATCTGATCCTGGGAAAGCATGTTTTTTAGGTTTCCATCTTACGATATCTGCATCGTTGCCAGCCCCAATGCTCTCCATACCTTGTTCTACCTTATGCCACTTATCACAAATAACTCTGGAACTAGTGCGCTTTGCTTCAATTTTTGGGATAAGATCAGAACCACATTTGTACTTGCTCTGTATTGCTTGAACCGAAGGTGCCCCGGGCTTCTTGATTAATCCCCGTCCCGCTTTCATAATGAACACCTTATTTTGGAGGGACGAATGCCGAATCCCCAGTCCCCCTTTCGTCTTCTTTTGCCTCTTACAAAGAAAATACACCTCCTGCATTTACCTCACGCAGTAAATGTGAGAAACTTTCTTAGTGAAAATTCAACATTAATTTATCACACTATTAGAGACTAATTTTTTTTACTAAATTTAATCTCGTTGATCATAATGTAAAATAATTTGAAATAAATTTTAACTTTTTTGGATGAATTTCAAGTTTATCAGAAAGCAAAGAGAAGTGCTATCACTTACCCCTTAGCGAAGGCCTATCATGTCGTGGGGGAATTAACTTTTGTGAGTAACCTCCTTCGGTTCAGTGGGTTTAGATACTGACTGTGTTTACATCACGTAATCCTGATCTGTTGTAATTACTTTTGAGTAATGTTATCTGGTTTTATCTTTTTTTTTTTTTTGGTTACAGAATGCTATCTGGTTTTATTGAAAAGATAAAAGGAAAGCATAGAGAAGCCCAAATGCAGTTTTTTGGGCTTCAACAAATGCATCTAGGTACAAATGATCTTATTTGTGTAGGTTTTCGACCCAGTACTGTGGCTACCTACTTTGATTGATTATAGACGCTGGAGAGCGAATGTTTTTGTTTGGTGTTCCAAGTGATTGATTCTTATTCATTGCTCTTCTCATAACATGCTCTGTTGATTTTTTGGTGTCCCACCAATTTCACTATGGCCTCTTCAAGGTCTCAATTTCATTTCTTCAAAACTCTCTGTTTCTTTGTCCTAATATATCCACACACACACGCATGACATAGGCTGTAGAAGTTTGGTTCTGCTTCAACCCCAATTTGAACTCTCGTTAAAGATCAAATTGGGGATTCCAATTAATATTGTGTGGATCTTGAGTGCAGTTAAACGAGTTTTATTTCTGTCCACTGCTTCAGGGCCTTATGGTTTTTATTCATCTCCTTTGTATGTATACGTACATCATGTGTTCACTCAGAGATTAATTATCACTCAAAAGTCCTTTTCTGCATTTCTATCACACTTGTCGGTCTTGAGCTAGATAATTAATATGTGAATGTTAAAGAAATTGATTAAGCTTATCATCTGTACCAAGTATGCATTGGTTTTCATTTTAAGCATGGCAGAATGATTAAAAGTGAAAAAAATGGGAGGTTAAGGTATCACACTAGAGTGTTTAAATGGACATTGAGGAACTAGAATGATATCAATACCACCTCAAGTTGTTGATAGAATAGCAAATTGATTTTTGGACTGAATGAATTACTTAATTATAACATATATGTATCATTAGATTGTGTATCAATTTATAAGTCATATAAATTAATTAATTTTAGAAAAAATGATTAACATATCAGTTAATCAAATCAATTTCTTTAATTCCAAAAAAGTCTCTCTTGAACTAGTTAATTAGCGGTTACTTAAGGGTTACAATATATGAACGCAAGTAATTAACTAGTTTTAAATTAATTTATTTTAATTGATTTTACATTGCACAGGGCAAATATATTTAGAGGGATTTTTAAAATTGTGCTAAAGAACATTTGGGTTTTTAAACATGGACTGAGTTAAGAACCGAAAACAAGGCGTGTTGGAAGTACTAGGAATGGATTCAATTGTCATAATATCTATTTAGGTTTGTCAAAGAAAAAGTCCCACAAAAGTTGGAATTGTGGAGGTTAAAGTAAATGTACGATAAAATGTGATTCTGGACTAATAAATGAGTTATGAGGAGGAAATGGCTCATAAATGATAAAAGCCACTGAAACAAATCCGGTACCATTTTCCCATACGCGCTAGTTAAATATGTACTGGGCATCTTTTATTTAAAATTTAAGAGTTTTATAAAATTTACAAATATTATTTTGGATAAAGAATAAAACAGAAAAATATAAGAAAATTTTGCTAGCTTCTAATCGCCTAATGTAAAATTTGAAAGGATTTAACTCAAAAGCATATTTTTTGAATCAACATTTTATTGCCTTTAATATACATAATGGGCGTTGAATGCTTTGCATGGCTTAAATGGAAAATCCATACGTTGGAATCAGACTTTAATACCTTGATTACTAAAACTTATTTGCCCAAATATTTGAACGATTACTTTAATGTGTTTTGATTATATGCAGTTTCAGTAGCTTTTATTAAACAATGTTCAGAATTTTGAGCAACATTCATATTTCTATTTTAATCACATTAAATTCGGTGATTCTTGAAGAGAAAATCGTGAGTGGCCTGGATTGTTGCCTATAAAAAGTGCTATATATAGCACTTTGATACACCTCTCTTCTTTCTCTAACATATTATTCCACCTGTTGAGTTCTATTATTTTTGCTTTTCTACGCACTCCGTCTTGCGGGAAAGTTGATTTAATCTTGGAGATCATCATATCTTATTTGATGGGTAGTTGCAGAATAACTCTTAAGAATAGTGTCCTTAGACACGATTCAGATTAATTTATCTTTTGTAGCTGTCACCATAACAACAATGACCTGTTAATCTAATTGCATCAAAACTGCATTGTAAAGAGAAGTTGACAGATTAATCTCATCTGTAACATTAACCCCAAGTCATTAGCACATATGCCCTTTAATTGGGAAAGAAAGCGTGTTGAAGATTGTCGAGAGGAATGGGCGGGCGGGATAAAGACGACAGAGGCCAGTGAGTCAAAACATGTGAGAGGGCTAATAGGGCTACAGATGGGGATGTCTGGTCTGGTCGGAGGTTTTGGGAGGATTAGTGAAGGAAAGAGAGAAGAAGGTGCAGGCTAGGCCAAAACCGAAATGGTCCACAATGCCATGGAAACCAGCTGCAAGAATATGAGATTTGACTGAACTATGGCTGGATCTGTGCAATTAATGTACCTACAAAGACAAAGGTGCATGGACTGTCCTATATTTCCAATTATCTTCATGGCTCAATCCATTGCATGCTTATAATTCCAATGATGAATATTCCAATGCCTGTCTCTTGAATATGATGTTCGATTATAACCTTAAACAGTTATGTCCATGGAAAGAATGATCCAAATACATCCTTACAACTGTAGATGGATCCAGGTACATTTGAGTGGGTGCAGCCGCATCCTCTGACTTTCAGAAAATTATGTATATATTAGTATCATATGCTTTATTTTATATCCACTCATTTACTAATTTTGAACCAACTAAATTTTTGCTTAAATTCTTCTTAAAATATATTAAGAATAATTCCCATTTATTTTAAACACACTTATCTTGAACTCCCTAAGTCAGGGTCCTGGGTCCGTCACTGTTTACTGTGCATGAATATCAATCCATTCATGTTAGCGAAAAGACCTAGCGTGTGTGTATCTTGAAGTTTTATCTGTGGTGATTTAGTTACTTAATCATAAGTCATTCATTTGAATCTGAATTTTTTTTTTAAAAAAATAAAATAAGATGACAATGATGATTTGATAAGCAACAACTTTCACTTATTGCTTGAAAATAACATAACAAATCTTAATGTTGACAATTTATGTCATTTTACTTAAAAAATTTAATTCTATAATATTGAATAGAACTTTGTAAGAATTAAACCAGTTGTTCAGTCAACGTTTAGAATCCTCATATTTCAGTTGTCCCTATGTGCGTGCACTTTAAACAATTCTAGGGATATATGTACACTCCCTCTAATTTGAAATGTAAGTCACTTATAACAAAATGATTTGATACACATAAAATTTACTTGTAGTGTAGTTAATGTTTACTTGTTAATTTTATCTCTAGTTCAAAACCTAGTTTAATATAAACAAATTTGAAAAATTCCTTCAATTCTAGATGAATTTGATAAGTTAATTATCATTTTTATTCTTATAAATTAGTTGAAATGACTTATATTATGTATGATGTGTGCATATGGTTAAAATCTTGTTAATTTATACTACCTCTAATCATATATAATATCATTAAATTATATACCACTTTATAAGTAAACAAATTAATTTAGAAAATAATATAAATATAAATATAAATAATTCAAACTAATGTATTTAACTTCTTTAATTTTTTTTAAAAAAAGTAAACCATCTCCTAATATGGATACTAGTACCGGTAAAACGGGCTCAGTCCGCGGGTTGAGCCCGCCAACCCGCAGGCTGAGGCGGGTTTAGGCGGCCCGTCAAAAAGCCCGCGGTTTAAGGGGGGCTGGCCCGCCAACCCGGGGGTCAGCCCGTTTTTTTTGCTTTTTTATTTTTTTAAAAAATAAATCTTTTATATTTATTTGTAGGAAGAAGATAGGTTTTAGTAGCTTCAAATATTGTTTTAAATTTTATTATTTCAT
>JANTPZ010012478.1:0-11313 GCA_025593235.1 Vachellia pachyceras | reverse complement strand
ACTTGGCTGACCTGCTTTTATATAACATTCTTCTTTATATGTTTTATATTTCATTTTCTACGAAATTTATATTAATCAAATCAGCCCTTTTAAAAAAAATCTCTTGCATTTACTTATTAACCCGCCAACCAAAGCCATTGATTTATTTTTTATCATGCGCCTGGATCAATTTAAATTGTACAAAAATCACACCTGGTAGTACTGAGTTGGAAATATTTTTATTAAATACATTTGGATTTTTTTGGGCGGACATGACAAATTTGTTAAAGTATATAAATAAAAATAATTAAAAAGGGATATAACGAGCATTTTCACATCAATTAAGTTTTCCCTTAATAAAAACATTTTTACAGAATTCATACATCATTATGTGGTTGGCATGCAATAACCACTACTGCATGGCCGTGTTTTCCCTCACCAATTGATGACATATTGAATTTTAAAAATTAGTTTATTGGACTTTTATCAATTTTTTATTATTATAAAAAATGGCAGCTCCACGTAAAAACCGAGGCTGGCCAATAATTTTAACTCATAACTAACCACGTGCGCCAAACTCAGTTTTACCTCCGGGCCCTACCAAACATGGCTTGTTGGCTAACACTGTGATTAGCAGTAGAGCCAGGAACTTTTAGCAGTAAAGATAATTTTTTTATTTTTAAATAAATGATAATAGCAAAAATTCAGTTGGTACATAATAAAAAGCCAAACAATTATTTACTTAAAAACTAAAAAGTTGAGGGGGGCATTTGCTCACACTCAGTTATACCTAACTCGTGATTAGATAGCCTCTTTTTAGGTAATTCTGGGGCACCTCCACCCATGTATCTGATTAGACTAATCCCTCGCTATGCTGAGATCCATTTAAGGGGTTGACAGCTGACATGTGGATTTGCTCCATTCACAAGGAGTAGGGATGAAGGGGCTAGAGCATTGATATGATGAGAAGAACGATGTATGCATGTGTTTAGAAATTTGTTAGGAGAATGATTTCATAGAAATTGAGATAAATATATGAGATGTGTTTTATCTTACCTTACATAAATATGATTTTAAATGTGATTATCAAAAATCCACCCCAACAACATTAATAATCCAGAAAGCAAAAGATCGGGTCCTCATTATATTCCCGTGCTGGGCCATAAAATGTTGTTGTTCCATTTATAAATCAAAAGCCTTTGATTTGAAAGTTGAGTGCATTTGGTTGTACACGCAAGCTTTTTTGGGAATCCTAATTCAATCTGAACTTTTCTTTACCACTTTTGGCCTTCTTTATGTGGTGCACATATTTTCCTCTTCTTTATTTTTCAACACTTTTTTGTTTTATTTATAAATCATTTTTATAATTTCTCACTTAAATCAGGAAAAAACTAAAATATTATTCATCTCATCCTTAAATTTAGTAAATTCTTAACTTTATTTTTATATAATATATTTTTAAACAAAATAACAGTCTGCACGATAATAAATAAAAGGTAAAATTTATATAAAAATTTTTAATTATACAACTTATAAGTAGATTAAAAAAATTATCCCTGCTAAATAATATGACCCAACAACAACAAGTGCCATATTTGGTCACACAAATAATTATATTTTTGAAAATAAATGCATTTTCCCGTGCATAATTGCAGTTCATTAATAACTCTAGTAATTTATTTATCCCTCTAAAATATTTTTTAAAACCATTTCAGATCAACCGTATCCCGTGTTATTTCTAAATTTTATTGCTGCATGTTTAAACAATTGATTAATCTGAATTGAAGTGTTGCAATCAAAACACCTCTCCTCATGAATCTTGTTCAACAATGTATTATTTGAATACGGTCCGTCCATTTTGTAAATTAATCTTTTAATTAATCCAACATAATTTTATAAATACACACACATATACTATTTAGCTCATCCCTTTTACTATTTTTACTCAAACGGTGATTATAAAAAAATACTTTAAAAATCAGTATATATTTTTGACAAATATCAAAAAATGAACTTTCCTAATTCATGAACAGCCATATAATTCTTATATTCATACAGGATTACTGGAGAACCATTGTTATGGTTAAAATAATGTTTGATTATATATGTGTATTTGTGAATTTACGTTCGCTTCCCAATCATATTGAACGTAAATCAAGATAAATTGTCTCTCCAACAGATTTTTGAACATGCAGGGGAATGTAATGAAAGGAGAGCAAATTGGATGGTCATGGATAAAAGTGAGGAGGGGGCCAAACCGACACGGTACATGGGATTGGAGGAATCCACGAATGAGGAAGCTGACGATGCCTTGCCAATGTACGTAAGGTCTTACGAGAATGTTGCATCGAACATCTCGAAGCCTCTAATTAAATTGACGGCTCTCAAGTTAAATAATACGCACAAAAGTTCTTATTCAAACCCTAAATTTCAACCATTCTGACTCTTCTCCCACCCCAACACGTAAGATTGTTGGAAGTTTAATGAGTTCTTTTATGTATTACTCAGTTAATTTTGCTGGATCTTACATATAACAACTAGCTGTATTTCATAATTTTTATATTTACAAGAAGAGAGAGTATTGCTTCCACTTGTTAGTGTAATATACAGGGAGAATTACCCAGAGGTCCCAAGTAAAAAAATGTGTTACAAAATGACCTCAGGATATTGTTAAGGATAAGTCAAGAAGCACAATTTACAAATGAAGCCAACTAGCAAATTCCCTTACTTGAGACCTCTGGTTAATTCTCCCTAACATATATATATATATATAGTTTGCAACTTGGAGGTAGGATTAAACATTCCAATTGAGCGTCCGTTTGGAGTAGTATGAGATTAATTTTGTAGCAGTATATTACAATATAATACGTTTTGAACACAAATTAATGTGAACGACTTATGAATTATGACAACCGACAAGATCGTTGTTTTACGTTAAGAATAAATTTAGCATGACGTACAAGGGTACTGTGGTTATTTATTTTGGAGAAAATCAAGATCTTTCCATCAGTAATCAATTTCAATCAATCTAAACAAACCAGAGGGCTTTAAATATAAGATCTCATATAGCTCTTTTTTTCAAAATTATAATTTTTGTTCAAAATATTCATGTCTTTTCATCCATTAATAGAGTTTCATTCAGAAGTAGTAATCAAGATTATATTAAAGATGAAATAAAGTTATATCTATTGCAAATAACAACTAATTAACTTTTTAAATTCACCCAATACCTACAAATTAATTATCATTCTCTCAACTCTTTATGTTCTTAATATAAGATTTAGTTTAAGATTCAATCTAGTCATTATAAGGGTGGTTATGATTAAAAAAATGGTATTTCAGAAAAAATCAACCCAAAATTGTTAAAAACAATAAGGTAGAGAAAGAAGATTTAATTACCCGTTTGAATTAATTATCTAACTCTTACTCATATTTGCCTATTTATAAAGTAGATAAAGAATATTTTATTTGATTGTATTTATAAAGTAGCTTATTAATTTTTTTCATATGACTGTACAATTATACATTTAGTTTATTAAGTACTGACCTTGCTATCATAGGCTAAAGTGAATATTAAATAACGATAAAATTGAAAATTGCAATAATTTAAAGCATAGCTAATATGGTTTATAGTTTCTTTTTTATTTGTATATGAAACATGTTGAATGCGACTTTTTTTTTATAAACCATCCGGTATCTTGGGGTATCCTGAGTTCATTACAAGCTAATCCGGACCCCCGCGAGGAGACCTTACAGTGGTAGCAAGGTACCAATGGGATAACCTCTTTGAGATTGCGTTAATTATCGCAGATGTCACCTCCCAGCATTCGAATGCTCGCTCTGAAGAATGTTGATAGTAACCTTTGTTAACTCTACTAAGCGCCCATTGGTTGTTGAATGCCACTCATGAATAGGAGGAACAAGTCGTCCTGAGAAGTTTCAAAGCGGGGCCCATTATGAGTTTTCCCCAATGGATAGATTTGAAAGGCAGCCATGAGATAAGAGTGATGAGAGCGTGATGTTCCTTCCAATAAGTTCCAGGTCAATAAAGGTATGGCTGTATGCATGCATCATGCACATCGCTTTCGTGGCGATGACCGCAACTACAGGATATGCAAACACGAGTCAAGACCCACATCATATATCAGCACTTAAAAAATCATCTCATCACCATCAGAATCCAAAGTCAATCTTCATATTTAAAGAGCCAAAACGTTAGGTTCCTTTTTCTGTTACCCACTTGTTCATTATTATTTGACATTTGTGTCCCCTCTCACCATCATCCACCCCCCTGCATATACCTTTCAGGGTTCCTTCGTACCTTCTCCATCTTCATTACCAAACCTTCCATTATATATATGTTGATGAGATCACTACTCACCTCTCTCTTTCCAGGACCTCCCATTATTCATACTAATTCAATAGCAAAACTACATACAAGTAATTAAATACATGATCCTCTCCATTGTTAAGAATGAAAAATATTAACAATAATGGCAGATGGTTCCATGTATATATGAACAGAAGTTAGCAAGTGATGAGCATGTACAGAAGAATTAATAAAATGTAGATGGATGGGTACGAATCATGAAAGACAGAGTGTGAATTAATCTGACTCGTGGAGCCTACAAATAAGGGAGTTAGCTAGAGTGTGTGATGCTATAAGTGGGTTGGCTACATTACAAGACAGTATTGAGTCATCACTCTATAAGAATGCGTTGCCCCATCTTCTTATTTACTCTTCAAGCAATAGAAACTCCATATATAAACATGTTTAAAACGCAAATCTCTTACACAAGTTAGTTTATGGACGAAGTTGTTTCGAAAGTTTTAAAATGAAGCAATATTACTCTTTATCGTTGAAAATGTTAACAGTTAACGGCAATTTTATGAAGGTTAATGTTAGCTTTTTTAGGTAAAAGGAAACATTGTTCCACTTTCAAACTTTAAGAGCAACATTGTTTATCAACGATAAATTTTGAGAATAAATTTACACTTTAACACTGTTTACGCGCAACGTAAAAGAGGAAGAACCAGGTAGAGAGGTTTAGGGGAACTCTATATAGTGAGCGAGCAATGATGTATGGTTATGGGACCATCACACATTCACTTGTCTTCCACTTTCTGTGAGCATGCCTTCTCCTTCCCTCACAACCATTCATCCTTAAAAAAACCTGTGTCCTTCCTTTACCTTCCTTCATTCTCCTCTGTACCTCAATACATGCTGGCTTCTATGGCAACGTATAGTTTATATGTTCTTTTAATTTCCCCCTTGAAGAAATCTAAAAGTGCTGTGTGTTAATGGTAGAGATCAATTAGTATCCTCCACGAGACAAAAAAAAAGTGAGCACTTTTCGATTATATTTGTTTTATCTGTAAATGCTAATAACCAAATCATATTTCTCTAAGTCATTCCTATTTATTGCAATTATAATTACGGCATATAGTCCATTTATAAACATAGTATTGAAAACTGAATCGATTTGAAGGAATTTTAATGTGGTGACCTTAACTACGTACTGATTTGTATAATTTTTTTAGTTAAATTTAAAGTAAATGTATCTTTCTATTGGATATAATATTATTCGATATATATATGCATCTCTTAACTGTAATTCAAATTTTTATTTATCACGTTATAAAAGACTAACCTTATCCACTGAAATCAACCTTGTGTTACCTGTAGGTGATTGGCATGAAATTTTGGTTGAACACAGGACATTGAGATTTCATATGATTAATGGATGGATGCTGTTTTTGCCAGGTGATTAATACTTTATTTTTCTATTTAAAATGCTACTTTTGTATGACTATATATAAATATTTTTATACTTTAATGAAATTATATTATTCAACTAATATACTGACCAGTTTAACAATCGGCCGCCATGTAAAACTTTAGTTAAAACCACAGTTGATGCAAAGCCACCTTGTTTTCCCCTGCCTTTTTGAAAAAGAATAATTTCAACCCCATTTCTCGTTACTTTGTTCAGTGCCAGAAGTGATTTGGTTGAAGCATAATTATATTGTATTGCTTTCGCTTAACCAGTGACTATTAAGTATCTTTATTATGAGTAGCAATAAAAAAGATATGACGTGATGAGTGTGTGGAGTTCATTATTTTTTTTTAAAACATATGTATTCGTATACCAAACACGATCTCTTTCGACTTTCGAGATCTTATAAAAAATATAGATATATTTTTTATTAAGTTTTTAAATATTAATTTATCATATTGATCAACTTCTTCTATGATTTTTATTAAGTATTTGAATATTAATTTATCATATTCTTATACCAAACACAATCTCTTTAAGCATCGTATTATGATTAAGTTATTTTAAATAATTTTACAGAATTAAGGTAATTTTATTTAATTTATTTGAAAGTAATTCTTTAAGTGTTTTTGAGATTTTATAAATAAGTTTATTGCCTCGCTGACCATGCACTTTTTTTTTTTTGGGTAATTTAGAGCAAGGGGTATGACACCCCGTGATCCCCGGTGTGCCTGACGCTTTTTCTAAGTCGCCGCTGTTGTCCTGGCGACCATACACTTGCTTATCTTGCGAGTTTTAATAATGCCTCATGTGTCCTTTCTCATTTATTACATATGGACCCTGACCCCTATGTCACTTTGCTTTTAATATTATCTGTATTTTTAAATTCGTTGGGAGAGTGATTTTACAAATTCTAAAATAAGTATGTAAAAAAAATTTTGTTTCTACTATGTGTAACGTGATTTGAATGAGTAAAGTAAACAAGTATGACTGAGTTATGCATAAGGTTGCTAGGGGTGCCTGTGATCAATTGAACCTTTTTTGTCATGTAAAATAAAACATCTTTTAAATATTTACCTTGCACGTAAGAATATATCCTGACTCCTGAGCTTTACAAGATTCGATTGTGGAATCTACGCATAATTAAATCTCAAGTTTACGTGGTTGCTTATTTATCTAATCATTCAGGTTTGAAATCTTTATAACATTGATAATGTCTCCTATTTTTACAAAAAAAAAAAATTGGAGCAGATTTCACAATGCTTTTAACAAGTTATGAATCATGCATCAATATGATATTTAAAATTTGACAATATAATAGATAGTGAAATATGTGATCAAAGTTCAAGAAAGCTTTTTCATGGTAGAAATATCACGCACTAAGGAATATACTACATATATAATGTACATACATAACTTAGATTTTCAAACAATTGTCTGTAAATAAAACAAACTCTTGAATAATTAATTGTAAAAAAAAATAACCTGAAAATTGTTTGTGGAAAAGCACAGCTTGGTATAACATTTTCCCTCTAAGTACATGTATATTTTTATTGGAGGCAATCATATTTAGGCACTCTTACATACCAAATGTAGATACCTGTTGAAAATGTCATTGATTTTTTCATGTTAAGAAAGATAAACTCTTTAATTAGAATCAACCCTACTGGTTAAACTAAGGTATTGAGTTTTGACTTTTTTCATTTGTTTGTGGGAAAGGAGAGTTTGGTTTAAGTAACATTTTTTTTTATACAGAAATTTTTGGAAAGGGGTTGGGCTCACCCACGATCCAAGGGTATGGCACCTAACTCATAATCTACTGGGATCTGTCCCTATGGGCACTGTAGCATGTCAAGCAAGCCCTTTAGGTGAGAGGTTTAAGTAACATGGTTGGTGATTAGTTGATGCTTTTTTTTCTTTTTTTTTAGGCCCAATTAAGGAAACGTTGAATTAAGTGAGAGCAAACAGAGTCCACCAACCTAAGTAGGGCCCATGGCCATGGCCCATGGAGGAATTTCGAGGCCCATTCTCCAACCACAGCATTACATCCCAAAAACATATACCCACTTCCCAAACACCCCTTATACTATAAACATGTAAAGACAGAAAATATTTTGAAAATGATAATAAATATCCATAACATTAAATAATACTGATTTAGATAATCTGAATTAAATTTAATAAATTCATATTATTCAACAGAATAATTTATTAGATAAAAAAGATGAAGTCGCTTCACCATACAACAGATGGATTAGAAAGATCTTTTTATTATGTGCCAGGATCAAGATGAAACATGAAGAAAACATACAGTACAAATATCATATTGTAGTCATCGACCAGAATCAAAATTCAAAACACACGGAACTGACTTGTTGTGCACCCTACCCAACAACGTAGGCAGATGCAAAAACCTTATTGATCAAATAAATCCTCTATATTACTGATGTGGAAATCAATCACTCTCTTCTGATGCCTGAAGTGGTTCTGATCTTCCTGCGAGAACGATGTATGAAACTGGAGAAATGCTCTCTGGGGTTGTCCTTCTTCTTGCTGCCATTATCCTTATTGCTAGTATTATCCTCATCATCAGCTAAAGTGTCGCCCTGATGGACCCTACCAGCGTTGGACACCGTTGTGATCTTGTACCTGGTACGACGTATGTAGTCGTCGAACAAACTATTCATGTCCTTCTTTTCAGCTGTCTCAGAGACTCTGACATGAGTTACTGAAGCACGATGATCTCTGCTGGGTGCTGATGATGGGATTGTGTAATCGAAGTTGATGGGTATGGCTTCTGAGGAAGAATTTTGAGGCTTTGTGGTTGTGGGTTTGGTTTGTACGTGAACAGCTCCGGCCGGAGAAGATGGCGGAGAGCCAGAATCAATGGCCACAGTCTTAGGGTTTTGGCGATTCAACGAAGAGAAGCGCTTGCTAATGGCTCTAAAAGCAGGAAATGTTGAGAGTGCGTCTCTCATTTTCTTGCACATCAGATACTCTGACACAGGCCTATTCTTGTTGTTTCTTTCCATGCAACTGCTAGTGCTTCTTCCTCCTCCTGAGTATTCAAGTATGCGACACCTACCAGTTTTATAGGCTTCAACTGCCTCACTGTGAAAAGGTAAAAAGGCAAATATAATAAAATATTGCTGATGTAGAACCTATTTACCTTGTGACATATTTTTTTCTTTCAAAAGCACATTAACCATCTTCCTTAATTACGTTCCTCTTTTTTTTACTTAATTATTGTTAAAAGGTTATCAGCCCTTAATCAAGAATCAGAAAAGTATCACTTGAATATTATAAAATCAAGTTAGATGCACTTTTTATGTGGAAAAAGCATGGAGTCCCTTGTTTCTACTGTAAAGAAATAGGGAAACTGGAGTGTTATAGGTCCTTCGAGAGTAGGGTTCAAACTTTCTAAACAAGTTATTTCGTCTTTACTGATCATCACCTGAAATATTCGTTGATTTTAGAAGAGAACAATCAAATATTAAACCATTACTTTTTTTTGAAATGTGATCCTTGTGGGAACGACTTGTATCATAAATTCATGAGCAGTACTAAGATAAGATTCTTGACAGCCAGCCAGGGATGTACACGAAGATATATTTTAAAGGCATCAATTCCTTGCCCGTTTCTTGTCTCCCATTCATTAAAACTGCCACATAATGAGGATTTTAACTGCATAAGTTGCAGCCCTGTGGATGGTATCAGATTCAGCAACCTCACCTTAGTCGTTGAATTCCCACAATTAAGTCTATAATTGAATAATCAGTAACGAAACCTCCTCTCACATGGGGAAATGTGATTCCACACACACACACATCCCTCTTTGGTTGTAAGTGAGGCGTAAGAATAATAACAAGAACTTTTGTGGATGGTGTACTGGAAAACAATGCTTTTCAATTAATATTTGCACATAGCATATATCTGTTGAAACGTATATATTTATATAATTATATATACTCCCAGCATTGTGTCCCATTCGTCATTTTTCTTGAGGAAGAAGAATGTGGACAAGCTTCCACCGTCGTATTTAGTTTGGTCCATATATATAGGCTCTGTTTGTTAAGCCATTTTGGCTAATGGGTACGCTTACCGAGACAAAATTCCTCTCACATAAACTACCTCGGAATCTGTGTCCGTTTTCTCAACGGGCCATCCAAACGGACCCATATATATATAATATACAATTAATTAAGAATCACGTTTCCAATTGTTTACAGTTTGCATTGAGCATATAATAATATTCTAATGAATTAAATAGTAAGATTCTAGTATGAAAATGGTGTTGAATTCATATATGGTAGAAGATTGAATAGATCTTCCACCACTTTAATTACCCTTAGTGTTAGGATAAGACAGCCTTTGGAGAAAAAAACAAATTAAGGGGAAAAAAAAGGAAGGCAGAAATGAGGTGGAGTGAAATACCCAATAAGAAAAAAGAAAAAGAAGGAAAATAATTATATTCGTTGTCTTATGAGAAAATTTAAGAAAAAATAATTTTAAAATAATCATAATCCAGATCATCATATTAATATCGAAATAATAAGTACATAAAATACCACAATTATCCACATAAAATCATCTCAAAATAAGGCTTTATCACATTCCCCACACTTGCATCTTGGGTCTTGGCACTCTCTTGTTACCTTGATGACTGTAAGAACTCTTTTTCTTATTTTTTGTTGTTTTTATAAAGACTCTCTTGTTTTTCGATCTTGTCCCCTACATTTATTATTTTCTTTTAAGAAAATTACTTTAATAAACAAGCATAAAGTCATTTCATTAAGCAACCTACTTACATCAAATTCTCAGCACAATATTAAATTTTTTCAATCAGATATGATCATGCATCTTTAAAACTTGACAAATGCATGATTACATATAATTAAAAAAATGGATATAAAAAAATGATATAAATGTTATAAAAAAATAAAAGAAACTTGACTCGAGGATTTTTCTTTGATGAATTGATGAAGTTATTCTCAAATTAATTACATCAAAGAACAAGTAGAGTGGTGTCCATTATTGATAAATTTATTACTTTTAACTAAAATTATTATCTTAATCGTTGCAAAATGGTTATTACCATCTATCTTAAATATATATCTTTACCCTTTTTTAAAACCAAATTAGGAAAACTTTTCGTATTTGGCCCGACCGACTCCAAGGGATCTAAATAATTTTAACATAGGCAAGATACATATAATAATTTCTAAATTTTAAGGTAAAGTTGTTAAATTCAAAAAATTATAGCACTAATCTGCTTTCCAATATGGAAATTGAATCACTGTTTAGTTTTTACATTTTCACTCCTGAACAAATTATAAATTAATGAACCCTCCCACACTCGTATCCCACGTTTTGTGTGGAAGCAATAATATTACACTTTATTTTAGCGTCCATCACATGAGTAATCTTTCTCCATCTACAACTTTCAGTGAACAAGAGGCATATATTCTAATCACTTATAAGCAACGTCGGTTCACTCAGCTTGTCTTTCTAATCCATAATTTTCCTCTCAAATATACTAATCCAATCCTATTTATAA
>JANTPZ010012475.1:0-11287 GCA_025593235.1 Vachellia pachyceras | reverse complement strand
TATTATTCCAGTCAGTTGATTTTGATGGGTTCACAGGATTGAGTCATGCTAGGCAAGAAACCAGTCAACTTGCTCCCAATCCAACAAGGGCTCGTCGTCCATGTCCATTTGACCCGCCGCTTCCTCACTCTGTGAAGCTTGCCCACCATGTTCTCCTGATGATGAAGCCTCCGGTGAGCTGGCTATGCCCATCGCTCCCCTTGATGATGATCCTGATGCTGCTGGGTTTTGGATTTGTGGATGATGAGACGTTGATGAGCTTGAAGCCCCATGGCCATAAGCATCATCCATGTCCCTCCTCGGAGGTGGCCTCCTATCGAACGCTCTCAGGCACTTTGATTTCTTGTACACCCGGCATAAACTGTATTCCTGCCTTAACTGCAAATCAAAGCACCGTCTCTGTATTAGGTAATGCAGGATATTGCACCTAGTTAGCTTCCTAATATTCATATTAAGAAAAACTGCACCGGCTGTTGTGCACGCCATACCTAGGGCTTCGATCAAACGCATGTACAAACGATGTAGTTTCTGAGAGTAAAGCTATGATCGATATATCACAATTGGATTTGGACTAGAATGGATCGGTTAAAATGGTTGTGAAAAGTTTATCATTAAAATATTTTTAGACATGAATGAAATTGCATCTAATTAAGCTTCTGCTGGGAAAGTCGAAGAAGAGACATACGTATGTACATATGAATGGATCCTGATTTGCATAAGAAAGTTGAGTTGATTGATTGGTATACTTACCTGAGGATGTGGGCGAGATGAAGAGGACGGTTCGCCGTCGATGGCCTTGTACTCGTTCATCTTCCAGTCGGTTTTACGGCCGCTGGGGGCTCTTCCGTTGTAGAAGACCATGGTTCTTTTCATACCGATGATGCGATTCTCAGAGGAATAGACATGGTTAGGAGACCCAGTCGCTTTCCAGTACCCTGTTGTTGTGAGTCGTCTTGGTCTTCCTCCGCGAGCTTCGCTTTCTTGTCTAGGAATGAAAAAGAACCACTGCTCTGTCTCTCTCAGACTCACCTCTCCCGACACCTCTGAAACGCCGCCCAACATCCCATAATTAATTTATGAGCAACAGACTATTTATCAGCTGTATAAGAACTCTATACATACATATGATGAAGATGATCCAGTCTCGTGCTCTTTTTATGGTGACACACACACACAGGTACGATCGAAGACGAGTATTGATCGCACACATTAATATCTTTGAAGCCAACTACTTATTAATGATATATCAAAACGGTGTAATATGTCCACATGCAAAGTTATAATTTTATGCGAAACTAGAGCAATCAAGTCAATTCCAACCATTTCTGGTTCGAGAAAACGAAGAGTGGTAAAGGAGAAATAGAAGGAAGTAGGAGAATTTTACCTCGGAGATCCCAGGGATTATATTCATAAATATCAAGCACAGGTATAACCCGGTTGATGTCCTCCCTCTGATCTCCTTCAAGCTTTCTGCGCAAATAGAAGGTAATGAGTTCCTCTTCAGTTGGGTAAAACCGATATCCTGGTGCCATATTTTCCATCTCGCTCCCTCAATCTCTGATCTCTGCTATACACAGACACACTGCGAATTCGAAGTAAATTAAGCTTCTTCACTTGTTGATTTCTGCGTCGGAAGGTGGACTTAGCTCGAGTGCAATGACTCTCATGCACATGGACATATGTAGCTAGCATTATATATATATATATATAAGAGAGGCTCTTGGTCTGCACGGTCTACAAACTAAGCTGTTTCGGGGAATGGCTGAGGAAGTTAGGCGAGGCTGCAAAAAGCGTAACCGCCCATACGAGTGAAATTAGAAAATCTGTGCCTTTCAGAATTCAGAGTAGGATACTTCCGCCTTGCTTGGAAATTTCCACTCCACGCGCTTATTTCACTTTTGTTCTTATTATTCTCGTTCCGTACATCCCCTTCTGAATATTCAATTTCAATCCCCACTGCTTAATTACCTCAGTCTAGAAGTTTTTCCTATTTCTGGCCGCTTCCTCTTTTTTCCTCCTTAATTCTAAAACTTTTTATACACATAACAATCTTTTTTTTTACATTTTTATATAACTATATATATCTTACATCTAGCCCTATTAAGTCAAAGTTTAATTCAGAATAATTCTTCCAAATATAGTTTAATTTTCGTACATTCAATCCAAATATATTGCGCTTGAGTGGCCATAATTGTTTTGTTATGATCAATACTTGTTAGTACAAAAGCCACAATTTTCTACTAACTGTTTGAATAGAAAAGGAAAAATTGACTTTGTCTTCTACGATGGACCCTATGCGCATCAGAGTCTCTATTCCAGTCTTTCTCTCTCCCTGGAAAAATGCAACATATTAATTTCAAATTTATATATATACGATTTTTATTATCAATTAGACATACTGCTTGTTTTTCAAAATGTATTTTGAACCTAAAAATCCGTTCAATTAACGACTCTAGTATTTGGTAATTCCTTTTAAAATATGTACATTCTGAAAAAAACTTTTTATTGACGGAATGCATTCTGTTAAAATGTAACGTTTATCCAAACATAAATAAATTTTGAACAAAAATTATTTTTTAAAATGTATTTTGATTAACTGTCATTCTCCCTACGATTTTTTAAATGGACGCGTAGTTGACCGATCAGTAAATATTGTCGAGATGCATAAAATTTCTCATGAGGTCGTCGTAGCCCTGCGGAGCATGAGCATCCCAGATTTATAATTAATTACAAAGGGTTAAGAAAACCAGTCCCCTTGCTATTGCTTATAATCTTATTGTAATATTTGGTTGACTTTTTTTAGATTGAGAAAATTGATTAATCGTTCTATTATCATTATCCTTCAAACCAATTTACTGTACTTACAAATTAATATATAATTTAATAATACATATGAATATTTTAGAATATATCTCAAAATTATATAATTTATAATTTTTTAAAATGTTAATTAAGTTTGATATTAAAAATGAGATGTGGTAGTTTATTATTACGGATTTTAAATATTATGGAGATACAACAGGTGGAAAAAATTAATGTCTTGACCATCAGGACACAGACACGATGGTTAAATTTAGCTATAAGCAGTACACGTACAGTAATAGATTTCTTGCCACAGGTTACAAGAATTGGCAACGGAGACCCCCAAATTAAATCCTAGGGGCCGGATGGGGACAGTTGTAGGGTATCACACATTTAACTTAACTTAGAAAATACAACAGTATGGCTTAAAAGTATCCATTTTCATTATAATTAGATTATAGATATATATATCATTTTATAAATCAAATAAGCTTATTTAGGGAAAGATGAAACGTATAAATTCTACTTTAAAGTATTGTATTTAGTTTAAATGATCTTTTAAAAAATGGTCAGCCCTTATATTAAGAGCTAGATGACGTAATGTTAATTAATTAACTGCCTCTTTTTTTAATATAAAAGTCAGTTAACTTTTTAAGGTGATAAAAAAATTAAATAGATCATTTAACTATAACATACATTCTAAAATATTTATATGGATCGTTATATTCTGTATCAGTTTATAAGTTAGACAAATTAATTTTAAAAAGATGATAAATATATTGATTAATTTGCTTCTTTGGTATCTCATAAAAGTTAATTTACCAAGTGATTGTAAAAAGTGATTAATAGTATTATGAAGAGTTATATAATATTTATCATAGTTAACTAATTTATTACAACACTTTGGCAATTTATTAAGCGATTGATTTTATTACATGAAGTGACAGCAAGGGGCACATGCATCCACACACCTAATTAACGCCAAATAAAGTCCCAAAAAGGAGGCCGTTTACTGTGAAACACGTGTGATCATCAGTGTCGAATCTGTTAGAACAATTACTTAAAATTTTTTTTTTTGCCAGCCAATTACTTAAAATTGACTGCTCATGATTTGACTCCGCCTGAGTGAATCCCCACGACGATAGAACGCCCGTTTGAAAAAGTCATTGGCAGCTGTGTTTACTGTTTACAGAGTAAATTCGTGAATAAAATTATCTTGATTTACAAAATATACTATTGAACGCACGTTTAGAGTTTCTAAGTAAACTTCCAAAATTAAAGGCATTTGAAAGCTTCATGGCAACTTGAACTTGTTCTGATTTGAAATCTTCAATCTCTTTTTTAATTTCTTTAAGCATTGTACTAGAGTTAGTTTTATTTGAAATATTTTTTTTGATACATAAATTTTATGAAAGGGGTTGGGCTCACCCACAATCCAAAGGGCATGGCACCTAACTCATGATCCATTTGGGCCTGTCCCTATGGGCACGGGAGTATGTCAAGCAAGCTCTTTAGTTTTGGCCACACAGGTCGGTCAACCTAGCTTCACTTAGTTGTGGTGATGCCTCCCCAAGCACCGCGACCGGAGCCACAACAAAGTGGCACTCCCCATGATCGAATCCGCTCCCTTTATGTGAGAGTACTAGCACAATCCTTTCACCAGTTGAACCCACAGACGATGGGTAGTTTTATTTGAAATATTGTTATGCAATGAATATGAATGGGTTTGTTTGAAATAACGTTTTCAAAAGTCAAACGTACGTTCAACAGTGTTTTTCATAAAACGAGGTAATCTTATTTACATATTTACCTTGACTTACGTAAAAGTATTTCTCTGAGTATTTCTAAAGGGGTACAATATTTCTAATAATAATCTAAATCCTGATTCATCGTGGTGTGACAGGTCTAAACCCTTCCATAAATTAAACACAACCATCACCGTTGGTTTCTTCCATATCTTTTTAGCTCCATGCTGACTAATGGCGGGAGATTTATAGGGGGAAGAAAAAAAAAGCGGACTGGTGGTATTTAGATTCTGCAAGGTAGAAGAAGACTCTGGGTGTGTCAATTGATTGATAACAGAAACGCCGACAAACAAGCTGCGTTTGGAAACATGGGCTCCCCAAACCCATTCTCACGCAAGCTGAGACAAAATTCCTCTCACATAAAGTACTTCAGAATCTGTGTCCGTTTTCTCAACGGATTTCCAAACGAAGCCAATAACATTAATCTCCATCGATTGGTTGGTCCTTATCATGCCAACCAAACAGCACATGGTCCTGGTAAAAAGTTAGGAGTTTGCGACAAGACCGGGCCAATCAGTTTATCTCAGACTGCATTAGATGCTCGTCTAGAATTACAGTTTCAAATCACGGTAAAAGATCAAAATATATATTTTATCTAAATACTCATATTTTTTTTAATTTTTAGTTTTGTAATTAAATTTAGATTTAAAATCTACATTTTGAAAAAGTTATTTTCTTATCAAATAATACTCTTTTATAATTACCCAGCACTCTAGGGCACTGATTTATATGCTGGCTTACTAATCCTAAATTATATATATTTAAATTATCTATTTTTACAAGGCTCAAATTGTCTATATTGAAACTGGTTAAGGAACTCATCAAAGGTGATGAACTCTCCCACCCTATTAAATTCGGACAGTCCGTATCTAATTTGAATGGTTTAAATCTGATTTTTTTTATTTTTTATTTATATGAAAAACTTATTTTTATGGGTATAAAATATATAAAATAAAATTAATTTCTTAACTATCATTTTTTAAATAATGATTGTTTTATAAAAAATTGTTAGTTTAAAAAATCACATCTAAATTGTCCAAAATGAAATCTAGATAATCTATATCTAATAGGTTGTGGGAGCTCATCACTTTCACGAGCACCCTAACCAAATCCATTATCCATATTGATGGCACGCGTTAATAAATTTTTAATTAAAGGGTAGTTCTAACATAAATGATCAAATAAAGCATTAATTAATCACTTATGATTTGATAAATATATAGCTATGACCGATAATGTCCTCAGAATCTCAGATCACGAAAACGAATGAGAATTTCACACCACAGAATGAACGATACATGACTATCAAAGAAACAGACCCTGCCGTCTGTGTAAATGTGTAATAATGTGCTTGTTTGAAAACACCGTTTTCCAAACTGTGCACATAAGTCGAGACAAAACCATTTTAAAATATGTAAAAATCATCTCGAAATTCATTAAAACCATCTCGAAATCCATAAAACCATTTTGAAATCCACAAAATACCTAGAAATCTGTAAACTCATTTCTCCTAACGGACTTGCCTAACACACGCAATATATCATTTTCAAGACATTTAATTATAATATTCATTTGAATTGTAGGCACCCACAAAACCATAGTTAATTAATTAGCACGTGCCTAAGCTTCTCCTTTATTATTAGGGAAATTTATTGGGAGGTCCTAAATAAGAGACTTTATTTAATGAATGGTCCTAAAAAAATAAAATATTTATTTTGAGATCCCATTGACAACATGAGGTGTTGTCAATCCAGCACATGATCAGCGTAATTGAAATAAAACAGAATTATCGAAAGGGCAAAAAATTTGATTGGTATGTATCCTAAATAAAAATATAATAATAATTTTTCGCACTCAGCCCACCAGTTTTGTTTACTAAAAAAACCGTATTAATTAATATATATATATATATATATAAGCCACGTGCTGGCTGCACTGACTGAGCAAAGGGATTGAAAACGCATATAACTAAATTCCAGTTGCGGTATGGACTGACATGGCAGAGTCAACGTTAATATTTTCTTTGGTTATAGTTGGGTGCGTGTTAATTAATTATTTAATTAAAACGTGACTTTATTTTTTTCTGTATTAAGGCTATGAGCAATGTTACTATCAATTAGCGCTGGTAATATGGGCTTAGCCCGCCAACCCGCGAGCTGAGCAGGTAGGTGGCCCGTTAAAAAACGGGTCAAGGTGGGCTGGCCTGCCAGCCCGTTTTTTATTTTTTTACCTTTTTTTTAAAAAATATACCTTTTATATTTTTAGTATGAAGAAGATGATGTCTCAATAGTTTCAAATATTGTTTTAAACCTTATTATTTTTTTCTTAAATACATACTTACCTTGGAGATTGTTGATTATGTATTATGTTTTTGTATTTTAAAAATCATTGATTATATTTTTCAGAGATGTATTGTATTTTTCATCCTAAAAATCAAATGGGGTTCATAAAATTTATGTAAATTTGTTGTATTATTTTTTCAAAAAAATAAAAAAATAAATTTTTTAAAAAAATAAAAAAGTGGCGGGGATGGCGGGCTGCACCTGGGACGGGCTCGTCCGCGGGCTGGCGGGCCAGCCCGTTTCCCAGCACTACTGTCAATAAAGTCGTATAGATGTTTCCAAAGAAATTTTAATCATTGTTCACATTTGATTCCTCTTCAAACCTGCATGCACCTTTTCTCTTTCGTAAACTGCAAGGTAGAATGTACCATCGTGACCTAGGATTTATTAATACATGGCTTGTTTGAATAGCCCGTTTGGGCACCCAAAAGCCATTCTTGCGTTTACCGAGACAAAACTTCTCTCACATATTTACCTCGGAATCTGTGTCCGTTCTCCCAACGGGCTATCCAAACAAACCCATAACCGTCCAATGTAAGCTGAAGACATTTATATTATTTGAAGATTTTTCAAGTCAATAAAATATTTGCCAGTGGAATTTCTATCAAATTGTGAATGTAGAATGAACTCGTTAGTAACATCAATATAATATAATTTTTCACATATTAAGTTTATTTGGGAGGGAATTAATCTGATTTCGAATAGATCGTTAATATAATGTGCTTGTTTGGTAACACTTATATATAACCTAAAAGCACGTTCAACAGTGTTTTTCCGTAAAACGATACAGTCTCCTTCACATATTTACCTCGACTTGTGTAAAAGTAATTCTCTACCGCTTTCCCAAACGGACCCAATAACTGTTGATATCAGTTGTTACTCCGTTATTCGAGAATTGCTTTACGATAATCATCTAACACCGACATTAATTAATATGTGTGTTTGGGAAATCCGACCACGGGAGAAAGGAATTACGGTTTTCGAGGTGGTTTTATGGATTTTGAAATGGTTTTACAGATTTCGAGATGGTTTTTATGGATTTTGAGATGATTTTTACAGATTTCAAGATGGTTTTGTCTTGACTTACGTATACAGTTGAGGAAAAGGAATTCCCAAACAAGCACAATATTCAAGCAAACGCAGATATAAAATACAAACTCTTGATCCTATACACAATAATCAAGCAATCGCAAGTTGAAAATACAGACTCTTGATCCTATATATATAATCTTAATTTTGTATTATATAGCTCGAAGAGTATTTTAAAAGGAAACAAAGTTTGATATGTAACAAACTATAGCTATTTTTTGTTTTCTTAATTTGCTTTGTATATAACATAAAGAATGAAACATTATTTTTGCCTTGCAACAGTAATACTTGCTATAGACCTTATATTTGATTAATGGTTAAGATTGATAATCGACGCTGGCTATTTTTAGATGCATTGTATATAGCATCGATTCAAAGACAACAAATGTTTTCGAGTCACATGAAATAATACATTAAAATTTCATCCTGGTGATTTTGTACTAGTTAATTACAGTGAATGTTGGTAAAAAAAAAAATAACTGCGAACCAATTATAATAAGTTTTTTTGTTAAAATATAGGTATCCCCGTATTTGAGGTAAATACCCTACAAAGTATCGTTGATAATTAAATGTGGGTATCTCTCTTTGCGTGAATTCAAACCTTGACTTATCGCATTACGAGGGATTAACTTCATCGATTAAATTCAACACGTTAAATAATAGGCTTGTTTGAAACAACGTTTTCAAAAATCAAATGCACGTTCAACAGTGTTTTTCCACAAAACAAGATAATCTCCTCCACATATTTACCTCGACTTGTGTAAAAGTACTTCTCTATAGCGTTCCCAAACGGGTCCAATATAAATACCATGCATGCTTGGACTGAATACATATTGGCGACACAAAACAAAAAGATCTGTAAATTAGACGACCTAAAAAAGAGAATGAGCACAGCGCATGGTTGGACTAATAAAAATCTGAATGCAAGCAATTGATTTTTTTACCATGATATATGCAAAATTGATTCGCACAATTGAATAAATCACGTTTTTTTTAATGAATGTCACGAATTATTATATATAGCTTTTATATTCAATTTACGATTGCAGATAAAGACGGACAGTCTTTCTAATAAGAGCCAAAATTAAATCTTCATCGCGTGTATGCAAGAGAGTCTATGAAAGTCATAAACATTTTGTAATTCTCTTTCCAGGCGCACATGTATGTACTCATCATGTGTCTGAATTCATTCAACTTGCACAAAATTTTCCAAAAACATTACATCAAGTGAATAAAATGTCTATCCCAGAAATACGCCCACATTCAAATAATGCAATGTACGTATTGGTATATGCGGTCTTTATGGTGTTATGTTCCTTTTTTGATTGGTAAATAAGGATTTTGGCTTCTTCGTGGTTGTTTGAGAACTTCGTTCTCCCAACGGTGCATGCAAGCCGAGATAAAACTATATCAAATTCATAAAAATCATCTAGAAATTCGTAAAACCATCTAGAAATCCGTAAACTCATTTCTCTTAACGGAAATTCTTTCTCCCAAAGAAATTCCCAAACACACACGACTTCATCCACATTTTTGGTCTTGTGACGTGGCATTTGGCACATCACACATGGTGAGGAATTGATGGGTCAACGATTGCATGAAATTTAGGCTAAGTGAAAGGCGTGCGTACACACACACATACATGCATGTGAATAAAAATGAATGGGCCATATAAAGTTCTGGATATAAGAAGCAATACTTCCTCTCATCTTTAATGTGAACGCGGGTTATGACTCTTTTCCCCCCAAATATATGGTATCTTCTCCCAAATTATCATGCTATATTGCACATGTTGAGTGGCTTTCCTCTAAGAGTAGTCATTGTGAAAATGACATTTCAAGAAAATTAACTTATATTTGTTATAAATAACTAAGGTAACTATTTCTCTTAATTTATTAAAAAATATCTTTGAGAAAAAAGAATCTTACCATTATACAATCAATCTAAAACTCTCGTAACTGTAGAATTAAGGTTGGATGCATATAGTGTCCATTTGAATCAACGATGAAAGATATTATTTTAACGTAATTCACGGCTTATAATAGTTATGGTTATGATTAATATTATTAATTAATGTCAAACTTGGGTTAATATCTCACGGGAAGAGTGTTTTGGCGAATGGGACGACGTTGAGTCTTGGTCAATGTTAAGTAATTTAATTGATTGGATAATGATATGTGTTTTTATGTGGTGGAAAGGTCGAGGGGGAGAGAGAGGGTCAACAGAAAGTCAACAGAAGCTTGACGCCTTACAAGTTTGCAGTTCAATAATGGTGCTAATTATTTCTAACGCGTCCGAGATTATTATACTGTAGAAAGAGTTTTGGCAGTTTAAATATAAACTTTTAAGATTGAGTGTAAATGTAGGAAAAAAATACAACAATGCAAGCCAAATTTGAGTTTAAGTTTGTGTGAAAGTATAAAATGTTCTTAAATAGTTACATCCGATTGAGCTCGACAATATTTCATTTATTTTACAACATAATTAATGTTTATTGAAATCCATGACCATCAATTTAATTTTATGTCAAGATTTAAATCCTGTGTGTTCTTCCAAACATTATGCTTTGTTTGGTTAGCCCGTTTGGGCAATCAAAAGCCATTCCTGCGCTTATTGAGACAAAACTCCTCTCACATATTTACCTCGGAATCTGTGTCCGTTCTCCCAACGAGCTATCCAAACAGAGCCACTTCAAAGGCTAAAACTGATAATTTTTTTCCTTTCAAATTAAATAGAACGCCATTTATCTAAAGGGCGATTATAAATTTCTAATTATCAATCAGTGTATACATTTTTTTTAATCAGAAAATCAGTATCTGTGTATATATACACTAACTTCATTGTGAAATGGCACATATGACAGAATTCTCACAATTTACTGCAACTCTGGGACAGCTGGGCAGCCCAGCATTGGGCCCAAAATTGATCCTGAATACAAAAGGCCCTCGAATGTAAGCCCATCTTAGGGGCCAGAAGCACAGTAAGTAGGGGTAAGCACGTCTTTTTAGTATCACCACCGGAGAAAGATATATTTGAATCTTCGGTGTAAACGGCGAACTTGACCTCTTAATCATTAGTAGTGTGTATTTGTTGGCTGATAAAACTATGCTACTGTACGAGATTTTAAGGTTATTAATTTATAAACTCTGGAATATTTTTAAAATAAAGAATATTTTTATAAAACAATGAGTTTATCTAGAAAGTTATGTCTTCATGGAAAAATCATTATAGTTGTGACTTTTTGTTGAA